>ML374580.1:0-39951 GCA_005239525.1 Nicotiana knightiana | reverse complement strand
GAGGGGGGGGGGTTGCGAGTGGGTGAGTGGGTGGTGTAGAAAAAACGAAAAAAACGGAAAATTTAAAATACACAAAAAAGTAAAAAAAAATTGAGGGGATTTGCACACGGAAGGGGTGGGGGTAGGGGTTATGGTGGGTGAGTGGGTGGTGCAGAAAAAAAAAGAAAATTAAAAATATAAAAATGTAAAATTGGGGCAACTAAGTAACTTTCTAGATAAGTTGAGTTGAAATTCCTTTATTTTGGGTAAGTTTCATGGGTTGTATTTGGGATGCTAAATGGGTCAGAATGGGTCATCAAAAATAATGGGTTAACTTGGGCTCAACCCAAATTGACCCATGAGCTAAAATGTGTTTAGCCCAACCCATTTATCTTTGGGCGGGTTAGATGGGTTTGGCTCAAATTGTCACCCCTATCTACGGATAATATCTTAATATGGAATGTGAGGTTTGTGAACACTCAAAAAGCCTTTCAAATAATAATTAACCTACACAGGAAGTAAAACTTTTATCTGATGGGATTGATGGAGCCTTGGCAAGATATTAATCAATTGGAGGTGTATAGAATGAGAATGTGGATGGAATCTGCCTATGCTAATATGACTGAAAATATTTGGGCTTTTGGAGATGAAGACATTGATGTACAAGTGTTGATTGATATGGAACAACTGACTCTCAAGTTGTTTCATAGAGTATTGACTAAGGAATTGAGAGTCACACTTGTATATGCTAAGTGTGATGCCATTGAAATAATTGAGCTATGGGATTCAATCTTGCTTCACATATGATGGTTCCATTGGTTATTGGAGGATATTTTAATGTTATATTATTTAAAGACGAGAAATATGGAGGTCGTCCTGTATATCTTAGGGAAGTTGAGGATTTTGCACATTGTATTATACTTGTTCATTATATGATCTTGGCTTCAAAGGAAGTTTTTACACATGGTGGAATGGTAGGTCTAATGAAGCATGTTTATTTAAAAGGTTGGATAGATATCTGGCCAATCAGAAATTCCAAGATATGTTTAGCATTGGAGGTTGAACATCTTGTAAAGTATGGTTCAGATCGTACAACATTAGTGTTTTCATGTAATGTCAATAAAGTCGAGGTGAAGAAGCTTTTCAAGTTCTTGAATTTCTTGGTGAAAAATGGAACTTTTCTGGAGGTGGTAAAGGAAAACAGGAAGACGGATATCGGGGGAAACCCTTTTCTTTTTCCACCAAATATTGAAAAATGTTAAGAAGGCCTTGGTAGTGTGGAGTAAGAGGACATTTAGTGATATTTTCAAGCAGATTGCAGCAATATAGGATGTCATCAAGGTGAATGAGGTGGAGTTTGAGCTCAATCATACTGCTCAAAACAAGGCAAAGCTACATTGAGTACATGCTGATCTCACTAGATACTAACACCTAGAGGAGGAGTTCTGGAGGAAAAGATCTGGGATGCAATGGCTTAAAGATAGAGACAGGAATATAAAGTTCTTTCACGCTCATGTTTAAGGTAAGAGAAAGAGGCTTCAAGTGTCCAAAATTCTTGACAACAATGGGAATTGGCTAGAATTACAAGAGGAGATGTCTAAGAGGCAGTTATGTTTTTTCAAAAAAACGTTCACTGAGGAGAATTTATAAACAAATTTTTGTATTGTAAATCATGTTCCCAAAATGCTTTCTGAAGAGCAGAATGGTAGGCTATGGGCAGAGCCTACTATGGAGGATGTAAAACAGGCTATGTTTGAGCTAAATGAAGACAATGTTAGTGGCCCTGATGGCTTCACTGGCCGGTTCTATCACTCTTGTTGGGACATAATATGTGAAGATGTGCTAGACATGTTCATGGATTTCTTCTGTGGATTAGAACTGCCAGGGTTCATCACACACACTAACCTAGTGCTATTGCCAAAGACGAAGAATATGGCCACAATTTCTGATATGAGACCTATTAGTTTGAGAAATTTCTTAAACAAGGTCATCTCTAGAGTGCTTCACTAGAGGTTGGTGGATCTTCTACCTACACTCATCTCTCCTAATCAGGCAAGGTTTGTGAAAGGCAGGAGTACTATAGAAAATATCTTGCTAACACAAGAATTAGTGACATATATTAGAATGACGTGTCACACCTCCTTTCCCGATGGGGATAGGGACTTTTACAATTAAAGTGACGTTGATCGAAAAGGGATTATTTATTTATATATTTAATAGTCGCCACTCGAAATTATTTATTTACGGTGTTCAGAGTCACCATTTATTTTAAAATCCCAAATCGAGGAAATTTTGACTCCGTTAAAAGTCTGCGAAACTAGAAGACCGGGTAAGAAATTCTATTCACCTGGGAGAAGGTGTTAAGCACTCCCGAGTTCCGTGGTTTTAGCACGGTGCTTAATGATTTATACTTGGCTTCTTTTGTCTAATTACTCATTTTAGGACCTATATTTATTTTACCTTATACCGCTTTTAATTACTTGATTATTTAGGGATTATCTTAAGACGAGTTACGCGTACGTATACCCATTTAGTTTGATGTGTCAAGAATCATGTCACGCGTACGTGCACACAATTTAGGACATTTAGTTTATTTAAGAAAAATTTTGTCAAAGTCACGCAAACGCATACTTCGAATTTATTCCAAAGAATCGGAGTCACGTCATGCGAACATGCACGCAATTATGGTAGTATTTTAAAAAACCCGCGCCTAAATCATTTCTACGAGTGTTCAATTAAGGCATTTTATTTACTAAGAATGTTTGACCATGGTCACGCGAACATGTACCTTATTTTGTTTTGGCATCACAACTATGTCACGCGTGCGTACACATAAATGTAATAATTAGTTTGATTATGAGTACCTAAAGATATCCTTATGTCTCTAATTCTATGTTGTGTAACTAGGTGTAAAGGTTCAACACTAATGTGATATATTTGTTTGAATCAAATGGGGAAGCTTATGTATTAGTGCCAAACAGGTCCAGATTTAAAAGTTTGGGGCCTGACAAGGACTGAGTCCAAATGAACTCTAGCCCAATACATATATTATCTATTATTGGGTATGGCTAATGAATTCAATTTGAAAGGAATTTAGGCCTGATTGAGTCTAATTGATTTTGTCCCTAATGCATATTTTAAAGTAGCTAAATGAATTTAGTCAAAACGATTTGGCCTAGTGATCATGGAGTCCAAATAACTTTGTCCTAATACAATGTTATCAAACATTTAATCAACTAAAAGAATTTAATTCAGGAAAATTTAGGCCTGATGATGATAAGCCCAAGTGACTCTGGCCCAATACATATGAGTTTTAGATTAAAATTTGTAACTGCAATTATAAGATTCTACCTATATTTTCGTTTATCTTTTCAAACATAAAACTAAAAGGGGGTTTGGGACACGAATAAATCAAAATCCTGATTAAATTTGGAAAATTTTTCTACTGATTGCCTAAGTCTTCTATTTGTTATATTAACTTGTGTTAAAGTGATAAGTTTAAAACTCATTGTGTATTTAAAACTAAAGAAAAATCAATGCCTTTACTCGAATTATCAATCTAATTTATTAGCCAAATTTCAGAGTACAATCTCATAGACCCAATTGAGTTGGGCCTGAAAATGTATCCTGATTGCTGTTAAGTTTGATTGCAACACCCAGCTTTTCATGACTTAGAATTAATAGGATCAGATTTACTATATTTAATTATTTTAAATGAAATAGTAAGGCTACTAATTAAACCAGCACATTGTATAGGAGAATATAATATAAAAGAAGCTAAATTATTAAATTAGTGATAACAAATCTATTTATTACTACTCTAACAATTTTTTTAAAATACGTGTTGTTTCTGTTTCTACTATTACACATGCACATACAGATTTTATGAATATATATAAGGATTTAAACATTTTTTTTACAGCTTTAAGAACACTTTAACATAAAGCTACTATAACTTAAATGACTTAAACAGTGTAAATAACTAACTCTTTATGTTTTCATACGCCACTCTCAACCAAACAACTTTAATCAACATAACTCATGCAACATTCAAACAGAACACAGACTTTGATAACCAGTAGAATCATAGTCATGATACATCAAAAGTAAACATTTACATTGTTTAAGAAAGTACCTTGATAGCAGCAAAAAATAAACAACTAAGAAAATAAGTCTCTGAAAGCTTGAAGTAAAGCAGCAGCAATGAAACCTAGTAAGGTAGGAAGAACAGCCAGATTTTAAAGGAAAATAGGAAAGGATTGTATATTTTTGTTTCTGAAAGATCAAGATTGATTTTCCAGAAATTTTCTTTTGAAAATGAAGAGAAAATCTTAAGATAGTGCAGAAATTTTTTGTGTTTTTGTGTATTTACGTATATAGGTGTATTTAGATGCGTGTGTAAAATGTGTGTTCAGATCTCTGTCCTATAATGATGAAGGATGAGTGATTATATAGAGTGATGGAGTGAAAAGGGATAAGATTTAGGGTACAAAAAGAATCTACCAGAATTTCCTAAAATTAGAGAAAAGGCATCTTTCTCAACAGAAATAGACAGCTGTCCAATTTCTAGTACCTTCCTATCTCAGAAAATGGACAAATGTCTAATTTCTAGATATTTGGGATCTTATCCCTATTTTTCCTACTCGGCATTGGGACAGTTGTCCCTTATTCTGGAAGGTTCTAACCTTTTATGAAGAATTTCAGAATTATTATTCCAAAATTGACCTTTAAGGGTCTTGGAATTAATTCAAACCCCGATTAGTTCTGCCTGAGTCAGGTGACTCTTGGCCTAAGGACTTTGGGCTCTTAAAATCAGACAGACTCAATTTATGAGCCAAGTAGAACGGGCCATTTCAATGGAGCCCAGTTCTTAAACAACTAAAAGATAGTAAAAAATTAACACTAAACTAACAGCAAATAATTTAACAAAAATAAATAAACAGAACAGTAATACTAAAAAAAATAAACGTAAAAATTAATGAAGATAAAACATATAAAAATAAATGCAAAAACTAGAAAAGCAAAAAAGGAAAAATAAATTATATTTAACACTTCTTTTTTGGAAAAAGAGAGATCTAGTCGTGAAAAAACCCTCATGCCAAGACTCCCATCTGGGATCTGAGAACCTTGATGGGAGATCTTGACAGGAGGATTTTGTTCTATGGACTAGGTGGATTTTAGGGTTTTAAAAATCTCAGATCTAAGATCTGGAGTTTTCAGTAGAGTATTTCTAGGATCTATGGGTAGATTAGGGTTCTAAGGGGTGTGGTGGTTGTAGAGTAATGTTTTAGGTAGGTTTAAAGCACAGTCGTTGCCATAGGCGATTTCCAGCAGTGGTTCTAGGGTTTCTGGATTTCAGATCTTAGATCTGTTATTTTTTGTGGGGATTTTTGAAATTTGGTTGGTAGGATAAGATTTAGGGAGTTGAGGAGAGTGTGTGGGGTGATTTTTAGGTGTTTTGGATTTCCACCGCCGCCGTAGGCGATTTTCGGCGGAGGGGCTAGGTGGCGTTAGGGTTTCTAGCTTTTTAGATGTTGGGTTAGCTGGTTTTTTCATGGAGTTTTTGGGGTGAGGATTTTTGAGATGAAGTTTAGGAAGAGTAGGGGAGAGAATGTGGTGGATTTGGGGTGGTTTTAGAGGTATCCGCCACGGTAGGTAATTTCCAACGGCGGCTTTAGGCGGAGGGATTAGGGCGGCTAGGGTTTGGAGGTGGTTTAGGGCGGAAGGTGATAGGGAGGCTAGAGAGAGAGATGTGAGAGAGTGGGGGGAACATAAATGAGGGGTTAGGACACTTAAATACTTAGGGAGAAGTGAGTTCCAGGCTGTTAGATCTATCAAAGATCAACGGCCTGGATTACTTGGCGCTTAGACGGCGACGTTTTAGCTTAGGCGGGATTGGAACGGTTTGGGGGATTGGGCTAGGGTGTTTTGGGATGGTACTTTTGTTTGAAATTTGGGACTGCGCTAACTTAAACATAGCCCAGTCTGGTTAAAATTAATTAACCTTCAACTTAATTACTTTCTAAAATTCTAATTAAGGACTATGTTATCTTAATTTGTAAAATTAACTAACTATATACCTATATTACTTAACTAATTAGTCAATCTTAAGTTATTAAGAAGAATTACTAATTTAACACTAGGACTAGGAAAAAATGTCAAAACATAAATATTTTTTGTAATTTTCTTTTAGTAATATAATTAAATTATGTAATTAGGTATTAAATTAAATAGATGAGGATTTAAATATTTTTTGTTAGTTTCATAACTTTAAAATGAAAAGTGCAACTAAATGCAAATAATTTCAAATAATTAACAAAAATCCTTTAAAAAATTTAAAAATAAATAGGAATAAATTATTTATTAATTTTGTAGGAATATTTTGGTAGGGTAAAAATTACATGCTCATAAGAGGCATACCATCCAATGTGGTGATAAAGTTGGATATGGCTAAGGCATATGATATGCTGTCTTGGTTGTTTTTGACTAAAGTGTTGAGGCAGATGGGTTTTTGAGAGATTTTCATTGACATGATATTCAGGTTGGTCTCAAACAATTGGTATTAAGTGTTATTGAATGGGCAACAAAATGGTTTCATTAAATAAACAAGAGGAGTCAAGCAAGGAGATCATCTATCTCCTACATGTTCATATTGGCAGTTGAGGTGTTAAGGAGAGCTTTAGATGCCTTGTTTGATAATCCAGATTTTATTGGACTTGGGAGGCCTAAGTGGATCCCAAATATCAATTATGTCTCATATGTTGATGATACAATTATTTTTAGCTCCTCTCATTTTAGTGCAATACAGTTGATCATGAATGTACTTTAAGATTATGAAGTTGCATTCGGCCAAACGGGTAGTAAGGAGATGTCTTCTTTCTATATGCATGAGAAGACACCATATCATGAAGCTAATACTATTCACCTTACCACTCAGTTTCATAGGCATTCTCTCCCCTTTACTTATCTTGGTCGCCCAATATTTTATAGTAGAAAGTAGAAGGCTTTTTACAAGACATTATACATAAAGTGCAGGAGAGACTTCATTATTGGAAAGGTAAGCTACTGTCTATAGGAGGAAGAGCAGTCTTGATAGCACATGTTCTTGAAAGCATGAACATTCACCTTCTATCAGTAGTGAATCCTCCACAATATGTAATTGATGAGTTGCATA
Organism: Nicotiana knightiana; assembly: GCA_005239525.1. Lineage (NCBI taxonomy): Eukaryota > Viridiplantae > Streptophyta > Magnoliopsida > Solanales > Solanaceae > Nicotiana > Nicotiana knightiana. The sequence continues at coordinate 32,798 of ML374580.1, read as the reverse complement.
GGATGTTTGTAAGGTTCTTTTAGAGTAATAATGGGAATAGCAAGGCTAGGCATTGGCTTAATGGGATACTTTATGCTTGCCTAAGGATGAGGGTGTTTCTGGATTTTGATCTTTACATAATGTCTCTAAGGCATTATTTGCAAAAATATGGTAGAACTTTAGGCTAAGGAGACACTATGGTCTACCTTCATGAGAAACAAATACTACAAGAAGATCAATGAAGTGGTGGTACCTTGTAGAGATAGCTCACATATATGGAGTAAAATGTTACAAATGAGAGATCTGATATAGCACAAAATATGGTGGCAAGTGAGGAGTGGGAATGCACGTTTTTTGCATGACAACCGGACTAGATTAGGGGTATTATATCATGCTACTAGACCTGATCATAGGTGTGATGAATCTATCACACAAATCATTGAAGTGGTGGAGAATGACAACTGGAATGAAGAGGTACCTAGAAATATACTACTAGGGGAATTATCTTACCACATATTAGATTGCATTGAACCTCTAAATGGTGATGATCATACTGATATATCATAGTGGCAGCTTGAATCTAAAAGTCAGTTCTCAGTTAAGTCTGCCTGACAGTACATAAGAAGAAGAAGATAAGAAAACAAGTTGTACAAGTTTTTTTGGGTCAAGGGCTACATTCAAGGTGTCTGTTTTATATGGAGGTTATGGAAGGCAAAATACCACAGGATGATACAAATAGAAGGTGGGGATACCTATTTCCATCGAGGTGTTGGTGTTGTAGAATCCCTCAGGAAACACTTGCACACATATTCTTTAGGTCTCCTATTGCAAATTTTATCTGGAAATACTTTAGTGCAACTGCAGGGATTACTATTGAAGGAAAGTTGTTGATTCGGGTGATTAATGAGTGGTGGAGAAAACCAGTAAAAACTAGCACCAATCTCCCTAAATATAAGAAAATATGAAACCCTAGCCGCCGACTACCACCTCTAAATCCCATAAAATCACACCACCGGCCTCCTCTCACTCTCCTGTTCTCCATTCCACGCCCCAAAACCTTCAAACCCCCAAAATTCCCTTCACGTCGACCTGACCAACCCACTGCTGCCTCATACACACGACCACCCTACTGTCGTCCACCACCACTTCCTCACCACCTACACCAACCTTTGTAATTCATTTTCTGTCATATACACGTCCTCGTAGCTTTGTTTTCTCCTTGAAATAAAGGGAATTAATTTCGGTACGCCGGACTTCCTTTTTCCAATAAATACCATTGATAAACCAGTTCTCGAGGAGTCGATTCACTACAGTTCATGTTGTCTTAGAGATTTGAGGGCAACCGTATGGATCGCATGGTACAATACCTGACTTTTTTTTTTATTTTTCTTTTAGCTTCTAAGTTTTGTTTTTAGTTTCTGGTTTTGTTTGTCTTTTTCTTTATCGACAGTATGATTGTTGATTGGTCGTCTATGTTTGGCATAGTTGATTGATTGGATTTTCCTCGACCAAACTGATTTTAGTGTCGTCGAATCGTCTGCTTAGTTAGTCGATTGTTTAGTTGTTGAACGTCGCCTTTCGATTGTTAATGATGCTCGATTAATTTCTCTATTAAGTATTAGTTTGTGAATTCAGTTGTTTTCCATGTTAGTTTGTACAAATAGATTTCATCCTAATCTAGTTTTTCTGAATACTTAGTTCGATTACATTTCGAGTCTTGTTTCTACTTTGCTAATTCATAGTTGGTTGGAGTTTGAGTGTATAAGTTGAATTTCAGTCATGTGTAGATAAAAGATGAATACTTGAGTTTAAAGTACATGGTTGTTGGGTATTTTGTTGTTTAAGCATGCTGGAAACGCAACTGCTCTACTTTGTGTCAGCATTTGGTGAAAAGTGGATTGTTTTGGCACACAAAAGTTAGTCCTTCTGGACAGATTTTTGGTAAACCAAAATCTGTCAAAAAGGACTTATTTTTCCTACTTAAAGAGGTCATTCTTTCACACTAAAACAGACAATCGATGACATATTGAGAGCATGTTTTACACTACAAAAGAACTGAAAGCTTGAGAACTTTGATTGATTTTTCGGAAAAACAGAGGGGTCCTGTAAGCATTTTCTGGAGTTACTAGTGGCTAGTTTCAACTACTTTGTTGGGTATTCTGGTTCATTTTCTTGAATTCGAAAGTCTGCTGGTTGTTGGCTGTCTTTTGCTGTGTTGCTGCTCATATTAACTATTGTTCTGTTGTGATTTGGAAAGAGTGATTTGCTGAAATTTTTCTTCTTTCTGTTGTCCAGGTAATTTTCATACCATGTAAACTCCTAAAATAAAGTTGGAATGAAATATAATGATGCTGGAAAATATTAGTAGTCTCATTCGTTTATTGTAATTCATTTTTTACATGCTCTTAGACGTTGAATAATATTATGACTATATGTTAGTAATTAAGTTGTGACAAGCATATTTAATCTTGTGTCAAAGTTTTGGATATAATATCGTTTGGCCATCATTTTCTTAGTTGTGTGAAAGGAGTATGTATTAAACTTTGATCCTATGTAAGTAATGTCTAGCCTTGAGTTTTTTTTATATATTTAGTTTTATGTTGCAAACTTAAACCCTTTCATTGATTAAAGTTCAAATAACCTTGCTTATTTCCTCAAACGGGTTATTTTAAAAAGGTGGTTAAGCTGTAAATAGAAGGTGAATATTTCTGTAAACTTCTTTTGTAAATAGCTGGATATGAATGGCAAATGGCAAGATAAGGCCAGGTATGTAATTGTAACGACCCGGTCAGTCGTTCCGTGAGATTAGCCTCGTTTCCCCTATTTCAGATTTGTTATGTTCTAGATAACCTAATTATGATGTGTTGGTCGGTTGGTTCGGGTTCGGGGTGGTCGTGGTGAGAACGGAGACACTTAGTCTCTTAAATTGGCTTAATAATTAGAAAAATCAACTGGGAGTTGACTTATTGGTAAACGACCTCGGAATGTAGATTTTATGGTACAGACAGCTTCATTAAGTGATATGGGACTTAGGAGTGTGTTCGGAATGTGGTTTTGAAGTCCGGTGTAGAATTAGGCTTGAATTGGCGAAAGTCAATTTTTTGCGATTTTCGGTCGGCTGTGGAAAATAGGCTATCGGAGTCGGGAATTGAATTCCGGGAGTTGGAGCAGGTTCGTAGTGTCATTTTGGACTTGTGTGCAAATTTTCAGGATAATCGGACGTGTTTTGGGTAGTTTCGACATTGTAGATGATTTTCGAAAGTTTTAGGATTCTTAGGCTTGAATCATGAGTTGAATTGGTGTTTCGATGTCATTTTAGGTGTTCCGAGGGTTCGACTAAGTCTGGGTGATCATTTATGACTTGTTGGTACTTTTGGTTAAGGCCCCGAGGGGCTCGAAGTGTTTTTGGATAGTCATCGGAAGGTTGAAGTTGGGAATTTGCAGCAGAAAAAAAATAGCTGGTGGAATTTTTCTGGTGTGGCCGCACCTGCGGAAGGGTGGCCACAAGTGCGGAGAGGCATGCGCAGGTGCGGATTTTTTGCAGGTTGAAGGAGGTCGGAGGTACGGGACTTGGTTCGCACCTGCGTAGTCGCAGGTGCGAAGAAGAAGTCGCAGGTGCGGAAAATGGTACTTTAGGTTGGATGCGCAGGTGCGGGTCCGCAGGTGCAGACAATTGGTCGCATGTGCGGAAATCCCAGGGCAGATCATATAGAAAGGGTCCTTAGCGAATTTTTGTCTTTCCTTCACCATTTTCATGCGAGTTTGAAGCTTTGGAGAGGGTTTTGAAGGAGGAAATCAAGAGGACTTTGTTGAGGTAAGATATTTAAACCTAAAACTCGTTTCTATGTGATTTTTGGACTGAAAAGGGGTGAAATTAAGGGAAAAATCAGTGTGTAAATTGGGGGTTAAGGCTTGAATAATTGGAGATTTTGATTGAGTAATTGAAGGGCCAATTATGGTCGGATTTCGATGCATTTTATATGTATAGACTCGGGAAAGGATGAGGATTCTTGTGATGCAATTTTTATAGAATTCTGAGATGTGGGCCCGGGGGTCGGGTTTTGGTAAATTTCGGGAATTTTGGTTAAATTTGATGGTTTTCGAGTAGGCTTTGTTCCTTTAGCGTATATTGATGATATTATTCTGGTTTTGGTTAGATTTGGAGCAATCGGGAGCTGATTCGAGAGGCGAGCATCGCGTATTAGTATTTGGGCTGGTTTGAGGTAAGTAATGACGGTAAATCTTGTCATGAGGGTATGAAACCCCGGACTTCGTATTATCTCACTATTTTTGGAGTGGCGCTCATGCTGGATGACGAGTGTGTGGCATGCACTGATTGGGTATTTGGACTTGGTCCGTCCTGTGGCAACTGTTGAGTTGCGTATTTACTTTTAAATCATATGTTAAATCGTGTTTTCAGACTATTGTTATATTTGGGCTGTAAGACATGTTTGGGTCCTTGTGCCGACCTGTTTAGACCCATTGGGGGTTTTACTGCTATTCCTCGCTGTGTTGACTTATGATTTATACTCATTCATGTTGTGTTTAACTGATTTCGAAACTCAGCCTTATTTACACTATTTTGACATATAAAATGATGCTTTTGGGTCGAGTACCCCGTTTTATTGACAACCTGAGTGGCTTTTTGAGAGGTTCTGACTGAGTGAGGCTGAGGGCCTGATTATGAGGATATGATATGCCACAAAATGGCTTGATATTAGCGCTTGGGCTGAAGGAGCCCCTCCGGAGTCTGTACACACCCCCAGTGAGCGAACGCACCTACTGAGTGCGAGCGCCGAGTGACGAGTGATTGGGAGGCATGAGTGACAGTGAGGATTCCCGAGGGGCTGATAGTGAGTGATTCTGAGGCATACTGAGCGACTGATTCTGAGTGATGATTTGCCTGAGGGGCGGTTTATGATACATGTTTTGGCCCGAGTGGCTATTTATGATTTATTTCATTTTCACTAAACTATTGGGCATTTTCTGAAATTATTCGAAATCACACTTTTCAAAGGATTCTTATTGAAGTTGGCTTTTAAAGCGTGTTGATTATGTATACACTGTTGGAATGAAAGACTGTGCTTATTGCGAATTGATGATTTGATCCTATGTGTTTCTTACTGCTCATACTTGATTTATTTTTATTACTACTGAGTTGGCATACTCACATTACTCCCTGCACTCCTGTGTGCCGATACATGCGCTGGTACCAAGCGCTAGTTTTCTTCCTTCTTGTGGAGCCGGAGTTGGGACTTCGAGGTAGCTGTTCAGTGTCCACAACAACTCTTTTTCCATTTCTTGTTTTGTATTAGTTCCTTGTTCTGAGACTTGATGTATTATGATAGTAGGGTTATTTTGTACTACTCATAGATGCTCATGACGTGTTGACTCTTGATTTTGTGGGTAGTAGTTAGATTATTTATTTGGTTTGGTTTGTTGAAATTATGATAATATTATGTCAGTATGCGATTATTGGCTAGCCTAGTTCCATGATAGGCACCATCATGACCAGCTTAGGTTTTGGGGTCATGACAAGTTGGTATCAGAGCCTAGGTTACATAGGACTCAATGGTCATGAGCAGGTTTCGTAGAGTCTTTCGGTTCGGTACGAAAACGTCTCTACTTATCTTCGAGAGGATGCATAACCCTTAGGAAAAATCTCATTTTCTTGAATTCTGTCGTGTCATTTTGTGGATTCTGGAAATCTAAACTTCTGTTGTTTCATTCTCTCACAAATGGTGAGGACTCGCGCTACCGATCAGGGTGACCAGACACCAGCTAGACCAGCGAGCGATCGAGGCTGCGATCGAGGCCGTGATAGAGGTAGGGGACTAGCCCGTGCAGCAGCCGGGGTAGAACCAGAGGCTCCACCTACAATTCAGGATCAGGTTCCCGCCGCAGATATTCTAGCGGGGCAGGCTCAGGCACCGGCAGTGCCCATTGTTATTTTGGGTCGTCAGGAGACCCTGGCTCATATCTTGACAGTATATACTACCCTTGCCCAGGTAGTCATTGTATCTTCTACTGCTGCTACTTCTCAGGCCAGGGGAGGCACTCAGACTCCAGCTACCCGGACACCTGAGCAAGTTACTCAGGGCCTTCAGACACCGGGGGCAGTTCCAGCCAAGCCGGTTGCTCCAGTTCAGGACACTGTGGTTCCAGCTATGCCAGATGATGAGCAGCGTATGCGGGAGAGATTTAGTAGACTTCAGCCTCCAACATTCAGTGGTGCTGAGGGCGAGGATGCCCAAGGTTTTTAGGATAAGTGTCAGAAGATGCTTCGTACTGCTTCGATTCTAGAGACTAGTGGGGTCTCATTTGCTACTTTTCAGTTTTCTGGGGCTACTTTTACTCGGTGGGAGTCTTTCGAGAGGTGTGGGCCTGGTTGTGTAGCACCCCTCACTTGGCAGCAGTTCTCCACTATCTTCTTGGAGAAGTATGTAGCCCACTCTCACGGGGAGGAGCAGCGCAGGAAGTTCGAGCAGCTACGTCAGAGGAGATATCAGTGACGCAGTATGAGATACGGTTTTCAGAGTTGACTCGTCATGCCACCGAGTTGTTCCTTACTGATAGGGAGAGGATTAGGAGGTTCGTGGATGGCCTCACTTCTCAGCTCCGCTATATGATGACTAGGAAGAGGGTATCATGTGCTACCTTCAAGCAGGTTGTTGATATTTCTTGAGATATTGAGTCAGTTCGCCGCCAGGAGCGAGAGGAGAGGAAGGCTAAGAGGCCTCGTGGATCTGGTAGTTCTAGTAGTGCTCTTTCTAGAGGACAGTTTCAGCATGGTAGAGGTCGTTCATTCAGGCCTCCTCAGCCAGTCCGCCCAGCCTATAGTGGTGCATCTCCGGGGCATGGTCCCCGCAGTTCTCAATCGGGCCATTCTTTGTTCAGTGCCCTTCCATCCCAGAGTGCATCTCGAGGACGACCATTCAGGGTTCCTCTATGCATGATTCTTCTAGTGACCGTTCTGGTGCCAGGGGTTTCTTTCAGTCCCCGTCTCCGGCTCCAGGGAGTTGTTTCGTGTGCCGAGAGTTTGGGCACATGTGGTGGTAGTGTCCCCGTAATGTTGTTGGTTTTTCTCAGTTGAGGGGCCAACCCTCGACTTCGGCTCCAGTTACTTCACCACCCACCCAGACAACTAGGGGTGGGGGCCAGACCGCCAGGGGCCGCCCTAGAGAGGGAGGTCGTGCAGGTGGAGGCCAGGCTCGTATCTATGCACTTCCAGCCAGACCAGATGCTATGGCCTCCGATGCAGTGATCACAGGTATTGTCTCAGTCTGTCGCCGAGATGATTTGGCTTTATTTGACCTGGTTTTATGTATTCCTATGTTTCTTCATATTTTGCCCATTTTCTGGATATGCCCCGTGAGTCTCTAGTTGCATCGATTCATGTGTCAACTCTGGTGGGAAATACTATTATTGTGGACCGTGTGTGATATCTATTGGGGGTCTGGAGACCCGAGTGGACCTATTGTTACTCAGCATGGTTAATTTTAATGTGATATTGGGCATGGATTGGCTATCTCCGTGTCATGTTGTTCTTGATTGCCACGCTAAGACCGTGACCTTAGCTATGCCAGGGTTTTCGAGGGTTGAGTGGAGAGGTTATTCTGAGTATGTTCCTAGCAGGGTGATTTCTTACCTAAAGGCTCAGTGTATGGTTGAAAAGGGTGTTTATCGTATTTGGATTTTGTGAGGGATGTCAGGGGTGAGACTCGCGCTATTGATTCGGTTCTTGTGATCCGTGATTTTCCGGACGTGTTTCTTGAAGATCTTCCAGGAATGCCACCTGACAGGGACATTGATTTTGGTAATGACCTGGTGCCAGGCACTCAGCCTATTTCTATTCCACCTTATCTTATGGCACCAGTGGAGTTGAAGGAACTAAAGGAGTAGCTTCAGGAACTCCTAGATAAGGGGTTCATTCAGCCTAGTGTGTAACCTTGGGGTGCTCCGGTGTTGTTTGTGAAGAAGAAAGATGGTTCTATGTGTGTGTGTATTTATTATCGGCAGCTGAACAAGGTTACGATTAAGAACCGGTATCCTTTCCCTCGTATAGATGACTTGTTTGATCAGTTGCAGGGTGCCAGGGTATTTTCCAAGATTGACTTGCGTTCTGGCTATCATTAGTTGAAGATTCAGGGGCCCGACATCCCGAAGACTGCCTTCAGGACTACATATAGTCATTATGAGTTTTTGATTATGTCATTCGGGCTGACAAATGCCCCAGCGGCCTTTAGCACTTGATGCACAGTGTGTTTCGGCCTTATCTGGATTCTTTCATCATCGTATTTATTGACGAGATCTTGGTATATTCCCGATCTTGGGAGGATCATGAGCAGCATTTGAGGATTGTGCTTCGACTCTGAGGGAGAAGAGGTTGTATGCAAAATTTTTGCAGTGTGAGTTATGGCTTGATTCAGTAGCTTTCTTGGGGCACGTGGTGTCCAGTAAGGGTATTCAGGTTGATCTGAGGAAGATAGAGGCGGTGCAGAGCTGGCCTAGACCGTCATCAGCTACCGAGATTTGTAGTTTCCTTGGTTTGGCAGGGTATTATTGCCATTTCGTAGAGGGATTCTAATCTATTGCAGCACCTATGACCAGACTAAAGAAGGGTGCTCAGTTCAGGTGGACTGAGGAGTGTGAGGTGAGCTTTCAGAAGCTCAAGTCAGCTTTGACTATAGCTTCGGTGTTGGTTTTGCCTACGGGTTCAGGTTCTTATACAGTCTACTATGATGCCTCGAGAGTTGGCCTTGGAGCAGTATTGATGCAGGATGGTAGGCTGATTGCCTACGCATACAGACAGTTGAAGGTGCACGAGAAGAATTATCCAGTGCATGATCTTGAGCTAGCAGTCATTGTCCACGCCTTGAAGATCTGGCATCATTATTTGTATGGAGTGCATTGTGAGATTTTCACTGATCACCGTAGTTTGCAGCATCTGCTTAAGCAGAAGGATCTGAATTTGCATCTGAGGATATGGTTGGATTTTCTCAAGGATTTTGACCACATTATTCTTTATCATCCAGGGAAGACCAATGTAGTGGCCGATGCCCTAAGTCGTGAGCAGAGAGTTTGGGGAGTCTAGCCTACCCTCCAGCGGCAGAGCGACCTTTAACAACTGATGTTCAGGCTTTAGCGGATCAGTTGGTGAGATTATATCTATCAGAGCCCCCGCGAGTATTGGCTTGTGTAGCCTCCAGGTATTCTCTTTATGATTAGATTAGAGCACGCCAATATGATGATCCACACTTGCTTGTTCTTCAGGACAGGGTTCGGCGAGGTGATACCAGGGATGTGGTTATTGGTGATGATGGGGTCATAAGGATGCAAGGCCGGATTTGCGCGCCCAATGTGGATGGTCTTCGAGAGTTGATTTTAGCAGAGGCTCATAGCTCGCACTACTCCATCCATCCGGGTGTCGTGAAGATGTACCAGGATCTGAGACAACATTATTGGTGTAGGCGGATGAAGAAGGATATTGTTGAATTTGTAGCTTGGTGTCTCAACTGTCAGCAGGTCAAGTATGAGCACCAGAGGCTAGGTGGATTACTTCAGAGGTTAGATATTCTGGAGTGGAAATGGGAGTGGATCACCATGGACTTTGTAGTTGGGCTCCCACGGACTTCGAGGAGGTTTGATGCTATATGGGTTATTGTGGATCGGCTGACCAAGTCCATGCACTTCATTCCTGTTGGTACTACTTATTCTTCGGAGCGGTTAGCTGAGATTTATGTCAGGAAGATTGTCCGATTGCATGGGGTTCCAGTTTCTATCATTTCCGACAGGGGTACTCAGTTCACATCTTAGTTTTGGAGAGCCGTGCAGACAGAGTTAGGTACTCAGGTTGAATTGAGCATAGTGTTTCATCCTCAGACCGATGGGCAGTCGGAGCGTACTATTCAGATCCTGGAGGACATGTTGTGTGCGTGTGTCATTGATTTTGGGGGTTCATGGAACCAGTTTCTGCCACTCGCGGAGTTTGAATATAATAATGGTTATCAGTCCAGTATCCAGATGGCTCCGTATGAGGCTTTATATGGTAGGAGTTATAGATCTTCGGTTGGTTGGTTTGAGCCGAGCGAGGCTAGGCTATTAGGTACAGATTTGGTTCAGGATGCGTTGGATAAGGTGAATTTGATTCAGGAGTGGTTTCGCATGGCGCAGTCTAGGAAGAGGAGTTATGCGCACCGGAAGGCCCGGGATGTGTCTCTCATGGAGGGAGAGAAGGTATTGGTGAAGGTGTCACGCATGAAAGGTGTTATGAGGTTCGGGAAGAGGGGAAAGCTGAGTCCCTGGTTCACTGGGCCATTTGAGGTGCTTCATAGAATTGGAGAGGTGGCTTATAGACTTGCCTTGCCACACAACTTATCGATTATTCATCCGGTATTCCATGTTTTGATGCTCCGGAAGTATGTTGGTGACCCATCTCATGTTTTGGACTCCAGCTCGAGGGTGATATGTCATATGAGGTAGAGCCAGTGGCTATTTTGGATCGTCAGGTCAGAAAGTTGAGGTCTAAGTATATAGCTTCAGTGAAGGTTCAGTGGAGAGGACAGTCTGTGGAGGATTCGACCTGGGAGACTGAGCAGGAGATGGGGAGCAGATATCCTCACTTATTTGAGATTCCAGGTATACTTCTAGACCCATTCGAGGATGAACGTTTGTTTAAGAGGGGGAGGATGTAACGATCCGGCCGATCGTTCCGTGATATTAGCCCTGTTTTCCCTGTTTCAGCTTTGTTATGTGCTAGTGTAAAGACCCGTAAACTTTTTTTTTTAAAATAATGTCCGAATGAGTCCCCGATTTGTTTTTACTGTGGAAATTTTTAAAAACAGACCTAATTTGAGTAAAACGTACCCCGGGACTTAAAGAATAAAATTTTCCAGAAAGTAGGCGTCATGCGACGCACTATGCGATTGCATGACGTGTATTCGGACCACATAATGGTCGCATACACGGGCAAATCACTGCCCCATTTGAGGACAACTAGGCGGTTCAATATGCGACCGCATTTTGGTTCTGCGGACCGCATAGCTATCGCATTGTTGCCCTTTGTTTTTGGGAGGGAGGTTATGCGACGCACTATGTGATTGCATAACATGTATGCGGACCACATAGTGGTCGCATATCGGGCAGATTGTTTTCGATTTTTGCCCACCTGGAGGGCCATTCTGCGGTCGACTCTGCGGACTGCATGTCAGGATCGCATTCCTGACCGCATTCTTATGTCGGGCTCCTATTTTTCTAATTTTAAAACCCGACCCCAGTTCATTAAAACACCCCTACCCTTCATTTTTAACTGATTTTTGAGCAAAAATAGAGAGAAGGGAGAGAGGGTTCTTGAGAGAGAAAGTTCTTCTTCATCAAAAATTGATTCTTCAAAGTCGCCCAAGACCGGAATCTGTCGAGTTAGTGTTTTCTTCTTCACTCAAAGAGATAATTCTTCACCCCATTTTTCCCCAAAGTTCTTATATTTTAATTAAGAATAAAACACATAGGATGGTTCTTGAAAATGGAGGTCAAACCCATGCATGCATGTGAGTAAAACTTCTTATTCTAGTAAAAGGGAAGAGGGTTGGGGTAAAATTCACAAAGAAGGGGTGGTAATCTAATGAGGTCGCCTAGCGTTCGATACAATGCTTAAAAGAGTTCGAATTGTATGCATGATTTCAAATACTGAGTTGAATATGTTTAATTGTGAACTAGATTGACGGTACTAGTCAGTTCGGTGATTTGTGAGTAAAAGTTAAAAAGGAATTTCGATCCCAGGTATGTATGGCTAACTTTAACTCTTGTAGAATCCCCTTGTTGTGACGAGCATACGGTATGTGTTCCTTGTGAGATTAAATGTGAATTTACTGTCTTAGTTGATTTCCACCCCACTGTGTTATATGTGATTGAGAAGAATGATTTGGCATGCCTACCTTATGGTGTGCAAAGCTTATAATTGCTCGGGGTTATCAATGTGAAATGGTGTGAATAGGTTGATCAATTATGGCAATGCCTTGTATACGAATTACTGCTTGGTGAGAATTATGCTGCCTTGGGCCCAAATAAATAAAGTGTTTATATGAACTTGTGTTCCTTGAAATGATGACTATTGTGATGTAATTGGTTGTGGTTGTTGTTATGAATTTAAATTGTCAAGCGGGGTCGAGTTGCGTGCCGCAACACGAAGTAATTAGGTGTGGGTTGTGGTGATAAGGATGGATTAAATTGTCAGGCGGGCTCGGGTTGCGCGCCGCAACACGAAGTAATAAGGTTGATGGGTTGTGGTGATCAGGGTGGCCGAGGTAGTAAGGGTGGACGAGGTAATAAGGATGGAATGTGATCATTATAACTATTGAAATGAAAATCTATGAAACTCTTGAATATGGTGATGTTGAAAGGGGAAAATGAGAGATTGTGAAACTTGTTGATTTTTGTTGTTTCATTCCACATGCATTGATTGATTGGTTCTATTACTGTCTCTTATTTGTGTATTGTTTGATTGTACTTGGGATAAAGTTTGTTCATACATACTAGTACTATTCCACAGTACTAACGTCCCTTTTGCCGGGGGCGCTAAATTTTCTTATATGAATATAGGTGGTTCTACAGTAGGTAAGTCATTCCACTGTCACTAGTGCCTCCTCTCCACTCCGCAGTTGAATTGGTGAGCCCCATTTCCTCTCGGGTCCATGTGTGGTTCATGCCACCTTCTTTTGGGTCTATTTTGTATTGTAAGGTATAGCCAGAGCCTTGTTTCCGGCAAGTATTATATAAAATCCTATTACTCGTAGAGGCTCCATAGACATAACGTGGGTATTGTACATATGTATTTTGGGTAGTGATTGTCGTGGTCCACATGGTAGAAGTATGTATGTTTTATGTATCTTGCAAGTATTTAGTATCATATGTTGTTAATGGTAAGAGGCGAACATGAATTTAACTGGAGTTTTATGTTAAGTCTCAAATTGCTAATTCACATGAATAAGGTATATTGGAATCACGGGGTAACGCGTGGGATAGGTGAGGCGAATCCAGGTCCGCTTGACTGGGGCCACCCAGTTGAGCGCCGGTCGTTCCCTCGATTATGGGGCGTGACAAACTTGGTATCAGAGCCTAAGGTTTTTAAAGTTTCCTAGGATATCTAGGAGCCGTGTCTAGTAGAGCCCTTCTTATCGGTGTGTTGTCGACCACATCTATAATTAGGGGGCTACATGGACATTTAGGAAACACCCTTTACATTTTTGTTCTATATCGTGCGGTGAAGTGGAAAGTGAAAATAACTCGTTCTATAACTCGTGCATTGTTCCGAAATTTTCAGTAATGGCACCAAAGAAGAGAGCTCGACTCGGCCTAGAGTTCAATGCCACCCCAAGTGTGGCTGTGAATTCTTTACTCGATGGTGCGGGTGAGAGCGAATCCCCGACCTTGAATCCACTCGGCCTTTCTGTTCCAGACCAGAGTGTTCCTATTCCTGCTGCGACGGAGTGTGCTGCGACCCTTTCCACTGATATTCCTGATCCTTCTTCGGTTCCAGCTTCAGGTCCCGGTACTTCCGATGGGGACCTCAGGGGAGCTATTCATATGTTGACTCAGTTAGTGGCCGCTCAGGCCCAAATATCTCATGCTACCCCTACACCTTCTAGCGGACAGGGAGATTCCGCCGGTTCCAGAGTTAACCAGTTTCTGCGGTAGGCCCCTCCAGAGTTCTCAGGTATTGATCCAAAGGCCGATCCGTATGATTTTCTAGATGAGATGTACAAGATGCTTCGGATAATGAAGGCTACAAAGACAGAGGGGGTTGAGTTAGCATCTTACATGTTGAGGGGAGCAGCGTATTCATAGTGCGAGGTGTGGAAGAATTCCCGTGGGGAGGGAAGTCCTCCGGCAAGATGGGATTAGTTCGTTGATTCTTTCATGGATCACTTCTTGCCTGCCGAGACTATGGCAGCCTGTGCTACGGAGTTTGAGGTTCTCAAGCAGGGTAATATGAGTGTGTGGGAGTACCACATGGAGTTCGTAAGGTTTTCCAAGTACGCTCCTCAGTTAGTATCGATTATGGATGCCAGAGTTCGACGGTTTATTCAGGGCCTCAGTCCCTTGGTTGTGAATGAAGCTGCTACAGCTGCCTTGCACTCAGACATGTATTATGGTAAGATAGTGGGATTCACCGAGGCCACGGAGGCTAGAAAATTTAAGATAAGGTCGGAGAGGGAGAGTAATAGCAGGGCCCGATCAGCGGGCCACTCGGGGAGTTCAGTTGGAGGAGGGAGACTAGTTCAGTGGAGAGGACCATCTGGGCCATCCCAGTCTTATGCTAAGTCCTCATCCAGTGCACCGCCATCAGTGCCCCGTTATCAGCAGAGCAGTCACTGGGGGCCAGGATCAGACAGCAGGAGACCCCATCAGTCCGGTCGTCCAAGAGGGAGGTTCCAGCAGTAGAGGAGGGCTCCGTGCCCTAAGTGTGGGAGTTTCCATACAGAGTCTTGTTACCTAGATATCCCGGTATGCTTCGGGTGTGGGGAGAGAGGTCATATTCAGCGGAATTGCAGTGCGCCCAGTCAGGGCATGGGTAGTGGTTTTGCTCAGTCGCCGCATTTTCAGTGCATCCTCCAGCTCCAGCAGGGCGTGGTTCAATTAGGGGTGGAGTACGAGGTAGAGATGGACCGAATCTCTTCTATGCTTTGAGTGGTCGCCAGAGTGTGGAGGCTACGCCAGATGTTATTACAGGTATTCTGACTGTTCAAGCACTTGGTGTTTATGCTCTTATTGATCCAGAGTCCTCTTTTTCATATGTTACCCCATTTATTGCTTCAAGTTTTGGGATAGAATCTGAACAGCTTCATGAGCCGTTCTCTGTGTCGAATCCTATTGGCGATTCCATTACAGCCGCGCACGTCTATAGGAATTGTGTTGTCACGGTGTGTGCTCAAGATATCACAGCCGATATTATCGAGCTTGGGATGGTAGATTTTGATGTTATCATGGGAATGGATTGGCTTTACTCGTGCTTTGCTAAACTCGACTGCCGAACCATAATTATGAGGCTAGAGTTTCCTAATGAGTCAGTTATTTAGTGGAAATGGAATGGTGTGGTGCCAAAGGGTACGTTTATTTCCTACCTTAAGGCCTCGAAGATGATTTAAAAGGGGTGTGTTTATCATTTGGTTCGGGTTGCGGACACTGCTTCAGAAGTGTCTGCCCCTTACTCCGTCCCAGTCGTGAATAAGTTTCTTGAAGTATTTCTGGACGAGCTTCCAGGGATTCCGCCAGATAGAGAGTTCGATTTCGGGATTGATGTATTGCCAGATACGCAACCAATATCTATTCCACCGTACAAAATGGTGCAACAGAGTTGAGGGAGTTAAAGGAGCAGTTAAAAGACTTATTAGAGAAGGGGTTCATTTGGCCGAGTGTGTCACCGTGGGGCGCTCCGATTCTTTTCGTCAGGAAGAAGGATGGGCCGCTTCGGATATGTATTGATTATCGGCAGCTCAACAAAGTCACTATCAAAAACAAGTATCCATTGCCTCGGATAGATGATTTGTTCGACAAATTGCAAGGTGCGGAGTTTTTCTCCAAAATCGATTTACGGTATGGGTATCACCATTTGAAGATCAGGGAGCAGGATATACTAAGACCGCCTTCAGGACTCGTTATGGCCATTTTGAATTATTGGTAATGTCCTTTGGACTGATCAATGCTCCAGCGGCTTTCATGGGTCTTATGAATCGGGTTTTCAAACCGTTTCTTGACACTTTCGTGATTGTTTTTATTGATGACATCCTTGTCTACTCGCGGAGTCGGGAGGATCATGCCAATCACCTCAGGGCAGCTCTGCAGACTCTTTAGCAGCACCAATTGTATGCCGAGTTTTCAAAATGTGAATTTTGGCTGAAGTCAGTCGCGTTTTTGGGTCATGTTGTTTCCAGAGAAGGGATTAAGGTTGATCCCCAGAAGATCGCAGCGGTAAGGGATTGGCCTAGACCAACGACCTCGACAGAGGTCGCAGTTTCTTGGGTCTAGCTGGATATTATCGGAGGTTTGTGGAGGGATTCTCTACCTTCGCCTCCCAGTTGACTAAATTTACGCAGAAAGCAACTAAGTTCGAATGGTTCGATGCTTGTGAGAAGAGCTTTCAGGAGTTGAAATCAATATTGACTTCGGCACCGCGGACTATTCAGACGCTTGAAGATATGTTACTGGCTTGTGTGTTGGACTTCAAGGGTCGTTGGGATGATCATTTACCGCTTATCGAATTTTCTTACAATAACAGCTTTCACGCCAGTATTCAGATGGCCCCATTTGAAGCATTGTACGGAAGAAGGTGTAGATCTCCGATTGGGTGGTTCGAGGTTGGTGAAGCAAAATTGTTAGGGCCAGATCTTGTGCACCAGGTGTTGGAAAAAGTCATAGTCATTCAAGGGAGGATGAAAACCGCTCAGAGCCGTCAAAAATCCTATGTGGACATTCGTCGAAGAGAATTGGAATTCCTAGTGGATGATTGGGTATTCTTGAAGGTATCTCCCATGAAGGGAGTGATGCGGTTTGGGAAGAAAGGGAAATTTAGCCCAAGGTATGCCGGGCCATATTGGATTTCTCAAAGGATAGGACAAGTGGCTTATAGGTTGGAATTACCCCCTGAATTGTCATTAGTGCACCCGGTGTTCCATGTGTCTATGTTGAAGAAAGTGGTTGGAGATCCATCATCCATCGTGCCAGTGGAGACTATTGAGGTTAATGAAGAATTATCGTATGAAGAGGTTCCGGTTGCTATTCTTGATAGACAAGTCCATAGATTGAGGAACAAAGAAATCGCTTCAGTTAAAGTATT
This sequence comes from Nicotiana knightiana, assembly GCA_005239525.1. Taxonomy (NCBI): domain Eukaryota; kingdom Viridiplantae; phylum Streptophyta; class Magnoliopsida; order Solanales; family Solanaceae; genus Nicotiana; species Nicotiana knightiana. Next base: position 15,988 of record ML374580.1, on the reverse strand, counting down.
GTGGCGAAGTCAGCACGTTGAGGAAACCACGTGGGAAGCGGAAAACGAGATGAAAGAGAAATATCCCCATTTGTTTGAATAAGTCTAGTAGTGATCATCTGAACTGTCATATCTAAGCAAATTATATTTTATGTTCAGTTTTGTGCAAAAGCACCCCATCTTCCCCTAATTGCCTTATTGTTGTAATTTCCCAATATGTGCTAAAACTGAACCCGTTGTGACTATTTAGGTAGTGTGCAACCCTTGCGGTAAATGAAAGTTTTGTGGAACTTAGGTGTTAAGCAAGTGATTAATAGTAGTGTAGGTTGGTAATGATTAATTAAAATGAATATGGTGTATTGAGGTGATTGGGTTGTATGGGACTCATTAAAATGACCAAGTTATGTGCCAGAATGTGAATCATGTGCAAATTGTGGTATAAGAAGAAAGAGCTATGTGTAGTTGTTAGAGTGATTAAAAATATACAATTTGTTGAGGTAACAACGTTGCGTGCTAGATATTGAATAACCAAAAACTGTGTAATGATGCTTGGAAATGTGTTTTGGGGGCTCTCTGTCAGGTAGATAGGCCTAGTTACAAGGGAAACTCTAGCGAAAGTTTTTTGAAAATATTGGAGTTAGTGAAAATCTAGAAGTTTGCATATCATGCTTTCAAAACTAATTGATTTCCAAAATCCTCATTCGAGGACGAATGATTTTTAAGGGGGGGAGGATGTAAAGTCCCGTAAAATTTTCTTGTTTAAGATAACGCCCGAATGAGTCCCCGAGTTGTTTTTACTGTGGAAATTTTTAAAACGGACCTAATTTGAGTAAAAAGTACCCCGAGACTTAAAGAATAAAATTTTCCAGAAAGTAGGCGTGATGCGACGCACTATGCGATCGCATAACGTGTATGCGGACCGCATAATGGTCGCATACACGGGCAGATCACTGCCCCATTTAAGGACAACTATGCGGTCCAATATGCGACCGTATTTTGGTTCTGTGGACCGCATAGCTATCGCATTATTGCCCTTTGATTTTTGGGAGGGAGGTTATGCGACGCACTATGTGATTGCATAACATGTATGCGGACCACATAGTGGTCGCATATATGGGCAGATTGTTTTACCTTATTGCCCACCTGGAGGGCCATTCTGCGGTCGACTCTGCGGACTGCATGTCAGGATCGCATTCCTGACCGCATTCTTGTGTCGGGCTCCTATTTTTCTAATNTCTGCGGACCGCATGTCAGGAATGCGATCGCATTCCTGACCGCATTCTTGTGTCGGGCTCCTATTTTTCTAATTTTAAAACCCGACCCCAGTTCATTAAAACACCCCTACCCTTCATTTTTAACTGATTTCTGAGCAAAAATAGAGAGAAGGGAGAGAGGGTTCTTGAGAGAGAAAGTTCTTCTTCATCAAAAATTTATTCTTCAAAGTCGCCCAAGACCGGAATCTGTCGAGTTAGTGTTATCTTCTTCACTCAAAGAGGTAAGTCTTCATCCCATTTTTCCCCAAAGTTCTTAGATTTTAATTAAGAATAAAACACATAGATGGTTCTTGAAAATGGAGGTCAAACCCATGCATGCATGTGAGTAAAACTTCTTATTCTAGTAAAAGGGAAGAGGGTTGGGGTAAAATTCACAAAGAAGGGGTGGTAATCTAATGAGGTCGCCTAGCGTTCGATAAAATGCTTAAAAGAGTTCAAATTGTATCCATGATTTCCAATTCTGAGTTGAATATGTTTAATTGTGAACTAGATTGACGGTACTAGTCGGTTCGGTGATTTGTGAGTAAAAGTTAAAAAGGAATTTCGACCCCAGGTATGTATGGCTAACTTTAACTCTTGTAGAATCCCCTTGTTGTGACAAGCATACGGTATGTGTTCCTTGTGAGATAAAATGTGAATTTACTGTCTTAGTTGATTTCCACCCCATTGTGTTATATGCGATTGAGAAAAATGATTTGGCATGCCTACCTTATGGTGTGCAAAGCTTATAATTGCTCGGGGGTATCAATGTCAAATGGTGTGAACAGGTTGATCAATTATGGCAATGCCTTGTATACGAATTACTGCTTGGTGAGAATTATGGTGCCATGGGCCCAAATAAATAAAGTGTTGATATGAACTTGTGTTCCTTGAAATGATGATTCTTGTGATGTAATTGGTTGTGGTTGTTGTTATGAATTTAAATTGTCAGTCAGGGTCGGGTTGCGTGCCGCAACGCGAAGTAATAAGGTGTGGATTGTGGTGATAAGGATGGATTAAATTGTCAGGAGGAGTCGGGTTGCGCGCCGCAACACGAAGTAATAAGGTTGACGGATTGTGGTGATCAGGGTGGCTGAAGAAACAAGGATGGAATGTGATCACTATCACTATTGAAATGAAAATCTATGAAACTCTTGAATATGGTGATGTTGAAAGGGGAAAGGAGAGATTGTGAAACTTGTTGATTTTGGTTGTTTTTTTCCACGTGCATTGATTGATTGGTTNGTTGTTTCTTTCCACGTGCATTGATTGATTGGTTCTATTACTGTCTCTTATTTGTGTATTGTTTGATTGTACTTGGGATAAAGTTTGTTCATACATACTAGTACTATTCCACAGTACTAACGTCCCTTTTGCCGGGGGCGCTACATTTTCTTATATGAATGTAGGTGGTTCTACAGCAGGTAATTCAGTCCACCGTCAGTAGTGCTTCCTCTCCACGCCGCGGTTGAATTGGTGAGCCCCATTTCCTCTCGGGGCCATGTGTGGTTCATGCCACCTTCTTTTGGGTCTATTTTGTATTGTAAGGTATAGCCGAAGCCTTGTTTCCGGCAAGTATTGTATAAAATCCTGTCACTCGTAGAGGCTCCATAGACATAACGTGGGTATTGTACATATGTATTTTGGGTAGTGACAATCGTGATCCATGTGGTAGAAGTATGTATGTTGTATGTATCTTGCAAGTATTTAGTATCATATGTTGTTAATGGTAAGAGGCAAACATGAATTTAACTTGAGTTTTATGTTAAGTCTCAAATTGCTAATTCACATGAATAAGGTATATTGGAATCACGGGGTAACGCGTGGGATAGGTGAGGCGAATCCAGGTCCGCTTGACTGGGGCCACCCAGTTGAGCACCGGTCGTATCCCTCAATTTTGGGGCATGACAGATAGTTAACCTAATTATGATATGTTGGGTCGATTGGTTCGGGTTTGGGGTGGTCATGGTGAGAAGTGAGACACTTAGTCTCTTAAATTGGCTTAGTAGTTGGAAAAGTCAACAGGGAGTTGACTTATAGGTAAACGACCTCGAAATTTAGATTTTATGGTTCGGATAGCTTTGTTAGGTGATTTGTGACTTAGGAGTGTGTTCGGAATGTGGTTTTGATGTCCGGTGTAGAATTAGGCTTGAATTGGCGAAAGTTAGTTTTTGGCGATTTTCGGTCGGCAATGAAAAATAGGATATTGGGGTCAGAATGGAATTTCAGGAGTTGGAGCAGGTTCGTAGTATCATTTTGGACGTGTGTGCAAATTATCAGGATAATCGGACGTGTTTTGTGTAGTTTCAGCAACGTAGATGATTTTCGGAAGTTTTAGGATTCTTAGGCTTGAATCATGAGTTGAATTGGCGTTTCGATGTCATTTTGGTTGTTCCGAGGGTTCGACTAAGTCCGAGTGATCATTTATGACTTGTTGGTACTTTTGGTTAAGGCCCCGAGGGGCTCGGGGTGTTTTTTTGATAGTCATCGGAAGGTTGAAGTTGGGAATTTACGGCAAAAAAAACTACTGGTGGAATGTTTCTGGTGTGGCCGCACCTGCGGAAGGGTGGCCGCAGGTGCGGAGAGGCATGCGCAGGTGCGGATTTTTGGCAGGTTGAAGGAGGTCGCAGGTGCAAGACTTGGGTCGCACCTACGAAGTCGCAGGTGCGAAGAAGAAGTCGCAGGTGCGGAAAATGATACTTTAAGTTGGATGCACATGTGCACACCTGGGACCATAGGTGCAGGTCCGTAGGTGCGAGCAATTGGTCGCAGGTGCGGAAATCCCTGGGCAGATCATGTAAAAAGGGTCCTTAGCGAATTTTGGTCTTTCCTTCACCATTTTCATACGGGTTTGAAGATTTGGAGAGCGTTTTGAAGGAGGAAATCAAGAGGACTTTGTTGAGGTAAGATATTTTAACCTAAAACTCGTTTCTATGTGATTTTTGGACTGAAATAGGGTGAAATTAAGGGGAAAATCAGTGTGTAAATTTGGGGTTAGGGCTTGGATAATAGGAGACTTTGATTGAGTAATAAAAGGGGCAATTGTGGTCGGATTTCATAGCCCGAGTGGCTTTCTGAGAGTTTTTGACTGAGTGAGGCCGAGGGCCTGATTGTGAGGCTATGATATGCCACGAGATGGCTTTATATTAGCGTTTGGGCTGAAGGAGCCCCACCGGAGTCTGTACACACCCCTGGTGAGCGCAGGTACCTACTGAGTGCGAGTGCGGAGTGTCGAGTGCCGAGTGACGAGTGATTGGGAGGCATGAGTGACAGAGAGGATGCTAGAGGAGATGATACTGAGTGATTGTGAGGCATGATGAGCGACTGATTCTGAGTGATGATTTTCCCGAGGGACGGTTTATGATACATGTTTTGGCCCGAGTGGCTATTTATGATTTATTTCATTTTTTACTAAACTATTGTGCATTTTTCTGAAATTGTTGGAAATTACACTTTTCAAAGGATTTTTACTGAAGTTGGCTTTTAAAGAGTGTTGATTTAATGTATTCACTGTTGGAAAGAAAGACTGTGCTTAGTATAGATTATAGAGCATTTTGTAGAGCTTATGACTCGGTTCCATCAGTTTTGGAAATTATGTTGTTGATATTCCATTTTGAGTTATTATGAGCTCTATTGGTTTGTTTTATTATCTCAGTTTTGCTATTTTGTTAAGCTATCAATGAATGTTAGGCTTACCTAGTCTTAGATACTAGGTGTAATTCCGACATCCTAAAGTGAAAAATTGAAAATAATTTAAATACCTTATTTATACAATTGTTTTTTATATAAAGACCAAATTTATTTGACGGGATGTGATGACATAAGTGAAAGTGGTGACTCTTCACAATCTTTAAATCTAAAGGAAGAAGTACTTGGTAGGCATATCAATTGAAATAATGAAATAAGAAGATAAACATAAAGCCTAAATTTTTGAAAGGAAACTCAAATTAAAAAAGAAAAAGTTCATGGTTCTGGTTCATATCTATTTGGGGTACGACATCTTCTTACCAGATAAGTTTCTATGAACTTTTTCAACCTTTTCATTTCCCTTGAATATTGGCTTATTATTAGTGTGATTATTATTGGCTTGCTTAGTCATATCAATACTATTTTTCAACTCTTGATTTTATGCAAGAAAAGTAATACTTAATATAATATAATATGTTTGTCGATCACCATTCATTCATGAAAATTAACCAAAGCCACTAACTCCTCACGTTAGCTAATTTATTTTGTTTTAAAAAAGATACTGACAATTAAAAGAGGATAGTAATGTTATAAAATTATTTTTGTAACTTCATCATTGCACAATTCTATTCCTATATTATAAGTGGGGATAATCAGGCAGCTCATGGTCAATATGTCTACCTGGCATAGGATTATTTTTGAAATTTCATAGTTTATATGCCTCCAAGGTATTGTACTTGAATATACCATTAGGAAGGATTCCTAGTGGCTAATATATAAATAAAATTTTAAAATGGGTCCAAAGCTTACAAGATGTCCAAACCAAAATAGAAGTTGCATGAAGCTACTAGCTACTAAAAAGATAGAAAAGCTAAAATCTAATGAACTGGCTATTACAACATAATAAGCTGAGTGCTTCATTCTCCTGTCAGTGTATGTGAATCCAATTGCCAGTGAAAAATACCAAGAAGCACCTATCAAGCTCTCACCAGGCGCCAGGGTATACTCTCCATAGGCTAAAATGAATTTCAAACATCTCCACCGCAGAGTTGAAGCCAGCATAGTATTCCAAGTGTAGCTACTATATGAATTCCATATGTAGTGTACTGAGTTTGTCCAAGTATTATTCATGTTCTCACTCATAAAACATAACATGTAGAAGACTCTGGCTTTAGGCAGGCTTTGCAAGGCAAAAACCAGTGTGATGACCCAAAGGGTCATCTTATAAATTAAGACTCCATTCTAGGCTCGTTAGACTTGAAAGAATTAATTTTATTACCTTGATTTACGTGCACAGTCCGGGCGTGAAAGCGGAAAGCTTTTACGTGAAAATATGAGAAACAGTAATTTTTGAAATTTAAAACTTGGGTTTTGTTGACTTTGTTCAATTTTTTTAGTAAAAAGACCCGAATCTGTGTTCCGAAAAAACCGGGAGGTCAGAAATAAAATATGGGACTTTGCCCAGAACTGAATTTCGAGGTCCCTAGCCTTAGAAATCAATTTTTGAAAGAAATTATTTTGCTGGATTTTTAATGAAATAAAGAAATGAATTAATGTTTGAAACTGTTGGTATGGGGCCTGTATCTTGGTTTCGGAGCTTGATACAGGTTTGTTATAATGTTTACATCCTATCTGTGAAATTTGGTAAGAATCAGAATTGATTTGACGTGATTCAGACGTCCGGTTGAGAAATAGTGAAAGTTGAGTGTTCTTGAGAAAAATGATGAGTTTTGAGGTTAAATCCATAGTTTTAAATGTTATTTTAATTATTTGATCGCATGAGAAAGTCGTATGATACTTTTAGACTTGCGTGCATGTTTAGTTTAGAGCCCGAGGGCTTGGGTGAGTTTCGGGTAGGCTTGGGGATGTTTTTAAAATTGTAAAATTTGTTGGTGCACCAGTTCTGGTGTGCCCGCACCTGCGAACCTTAAGCCACAGGTGCGAGAGGAAGGCCGCAGGTGCCAACCAGGCCAGCTTCCCCTTTTTTCGAAGATGCAGACTTCATGCGCAGAAGCGGGACCGCAGAAGCGAAAGAACTTCCGCGCGTGTGCAAGAGCATGTGCGACCAAAGCACCGCAGGTGCGAGAGTCGGGCAGTGAGTTCCTATTAATTAGAACTCCAGCCTTTTTCTTCTTACTTTTCACAAGGGTAGAAGATCTAGGGCAATTTTCTCAAGGCTTTTTCTTCCAAAATCATAGGTAAGTGTTCATTAACTCTTTTCTTTGAATTACCCAATATTTTTCATCACTTTTCAATCTAAAATCAAGAATTTTCATGGTAGAAATTGAGGGTTTTGGTAGAATTAAGGAATTTTGTAAAAACAAAAAAGTTGGATTTTGACCTCGAATTGAGGCCAGATTTCGAAACTAATTGCATATCCGGGCTCGGGGGTGAATGGGTAAACGAAATTTGGTCTGAACCCCGAGTTTGGACCAAGCGGGCCCGGGGTCGGGTTTTCACTTTTTTTTAGAAAACTTAGGAAAATCAAAAAATTTCAGTAAAGTTACTTCCATTAGCCTTATTTAATGATATTGAACTAATTATGATTAGATTCGAGCGGACTAGAGTAAAATTCGAAAGGAAAAACGGTAATTGAGCAGTGAGTGTCCTACGAAATTGAGGTAAGTGTTTGGTTTAACCTTGGCTTGAGGGAATAGGAATCCCCAACTTAAATGCTATGTGAATTTGCGTGTGTGTGGTGTATAGGTGAGTTGACGAATATCTATGCACCACCAAATTGTCTGTTAAACAAGATCCTTTCCCCGTTTCCAATTATTTGCTTCCGAACTTAATTGTTTCATGATCATTAAGGTTTATATGTCTATTTGGATTTGTTGATTTATTGTTAAGTATTGCTTCAAGTATTTTGGAAGTGTTGGTTGTTCTTTTGATTTTGTTATGTTACATATGGATTGAGCTGGATATCAGTGTTACGATATGTATATAAATTCCGGTTGGCTTTGTTATGAAATGATAATTGATGAAGTTTATAAGTTTTATAGCTTATGTTTACCATTGTTGATAAAAAAAATGTTGTGAAAGGCTTGGCCTGAATTGTGAAAGTTTTTTTGAATAAACTGATATGATATGTCTGGTGGGAGCGGGTTGCACGCCGCAACAAGGAGTGATAAGGGTGGACAGGTGGGATCGGGTTGCACGCTGCAACAGGAGGAATACGGGTGATATATGTATAGGAATGAGCAATAAGGGTGGACAGGTGGGAGCGGGTTGCGCGCCGCAACAAAGAGCGATAAGGGTGAATATTTATGTTTTACTGATTTTCGAAAATAAGGATTTGGAATACTTCAGTTTTTATTTAAAAGGTTTTCATACTCTGATTTTCATTGTGATTTAAATTTAAATTGGAAAGATTGAGAAGTTGATTATAATTGACATCTGAAAAGGGATATCCGAGTTGTTTATTTTAATTTACTAATGCAAATTACTAGTTATCGAGTTTATTATTATTGCTTCTTTCTTGATTTATTATATATATTGTTTACAGGTTATGTAGTTAACGCCCTGTCGTAGCCTCGTCACTACTTCGTCGAGGTTAGCCTCGGCACTTACTCAGTACATCGGGTCGGTTGTACTGATACTACATGCTGCACTCTTTTGTGCAGATCCAGGTACCGGCCAGTGTTAGGAGATCTTAGTAGCTGAGCATTTTCGTTCAGAGACACTAGGTAGATCAGCTGGCATCCGCAGATTCCTGGAGTCTTCTCCTCATTAGTTATTTACTGTTTTACTTCATTCAAAACAGACATATGTTTTCTTTCAGCCAAATATTTTTAGTATTCTTTAGTTGTTCGTGAATTGTGACACCAGAACATGCGGTAGCTTTCTAGTTATATGCATATTTTGTGGTTCGGCTTATTATTGACCTTAATCAGTATTCATTTTTTTTTTAAATTATTTCACTGTGTTTATGTAAATATTCAAAGGAAAATGGTTAATTAAATTTCTAACATTGGCTTCCCTAGAAAGTATTGTGTTAGGCTCCATCACGATTCAGTGGGTTGGAAATTTGGGTCGTGACAAGTTGGTATCAGAGCACTAGGTTGCATAGGTCTCACAATTCACGAACAAACTTGATAGAGTCTGAGGGGTCGGTATGGAGACGTCTGTACTTATCTCCCAGAAGCTATGAAGTTAGGAACAAACTCAGTTTTTATTTCTTATCTGTCGTGCGATTCTTGGTATCTCAAATATTGATTGAACTCTTCTACTCTCTCGCAGATGGCGAGAACACGTGCTTCTTCTTCCGCTAACCAACAATCTATTTTTCTAGCAGCAGCAGCTCCTATTAGGGGTAGAGGTCGAGGCCACGTCAGAGGCCGATGTAGGGGCAGGACTCAGCCCGTTGCTCATACTACAGCCCCAGCTGTGGAGCTCCAGATTGAGATTGATGGGGGGACTCCAGCTCATACCGTTCCAACTGGACCAACTCAGGTTCCAGAGGGGTTTATTGCTACCCCGGTACTTCAGGATGCTTTGGTCCGATTAGTGGGCCTTATGGAGAGGTTATCCCAGACTGGCGCACTCCCTGTTGCAGCAGTCGGATCTCAGGCTGGAGGATGGGTCCAGACTCCTGTTACCCACACTCCTAATCAAACTACTCCTCATGTTCAAACCCTAACAGCCAATCCAGTTGGGGTAATTCAGCGAGTTGCTCCAGCACTGCCCGTTGATGGGGCAATGTCCACCGATACTTTGTGGAGATTGGACAGGTTCATTAAGCTTTTCCGTTCACTTCAGTGGTGGTACTTTAATGGATCCTAAGGAATATCTGGACAGCTGTCACGAGGTTCTTCATAATATGGGTATTTTGGAGACTAATGGGGTCGACTTTGCTGCATTTCAGATGACTGGTTCTGCCAAGAAATGGTGGAGGGATCAATTGTTGACTAGACCAGTTGAGTCGCCTGCTCTGACTTGGGATCAGTTTTCTCACATCGTTTTGGAGAATTTTTTGCCTATCACTACCAGAGAAGAGAGGCATCGTCAGTTTGAACGCCTTCAGCAAGGTGGCATTACAGTTACCCAGTATAAGAATCGTTCCGTGGATTTGGCTCGGCATGTTATTCTTTTGTTGCCTACTGAGAGAGAGAGGGTTAGGAGATTTATTGAGGACCTTGCCCAGCCCATCAGGTTGCAGATGGCTAAGGATACAGGGACTGAGCATTTCAGGAGGTGGCCAATGTGGCCAGGAGAGTTGAGACGGTTCTCGGGATGGGAGGTCAGGGGTCAGACAAGAGACATCGCCATTCAGGTAGATTCAGTGGTGCCTCGTCTGGAGGCGGAGATACTCAGGGTATAGGCCATTTAATTCAGCACTTCAGACGTCCCATGGTGCCTCATGTGGTCGTGGCTCTTACTTGCCTTATTCCGATCAGTCAGCCCCTATCAGAGCACCTCTTCTTCAGAGTTATTATCTTGGTCAGCCAGTTCGTTAGGGTCAGCCTCAGTAGCAGGATTGTTGTTATGAGTGTGGTGAGTATGGACACATTCGGAGTTCTTGTCCAAAATTTTTGGGTAGTCAGCCTCAGTACCAGAATTCTCGTGCTATAGTTCCGGCACCAGCTACAGTACCACCTGCCCAGCCAGCCAGGGGTAGGGGTCAGGTAGTCAGAGGTAGAGATCAGAATGTTAGAGGTGGAGGTCAGCATGCTAGAGGTGGAGGCCAGCCCGCTAGAGGTGGTGGCCAGCCCGTTAGAGGTGGAGGACCACCCTTTAGAGGTCCTTTCAGTGTCGCAGTTCAGGGTGGTAGGGCCCAGCCCTGAATATATGCATTTCCAGCCAGACCCGAGGCGGAGTCCTTCGATGCAGTTATCACATGTACCATTTCAGTTTGTAATAAAGATGCTTCAGTTTTGTTTGATTCGGGGTCTACTTATTCTTATGTGTCATCCTATTTTGCCTCGTATTTAGTTGTGCCCCGTGATTCTTTGAGTATCCCTGTTTATTTGTTTATGCCGGTGGGGGATGCTATTGTTGTAGATCATGTATATTGTTCGTGCGTATTCATTATTGAGGGTCTCGAAACTAGTGTTGACTTGTTGCTTCTTGACATGGCCAATTTTGATGTCATATTGGGCATGGATTGGTTGTCACCTTATTATGCCATCTTAGACTGTCACGCCAAGACAATTACTTTAGCTTTGCTGGGATTGCTTCAGTTAGAATGGAAAGGTACTTCTGGTCATTCTCCCAGTAGAGTGATTTATTATGCCAAGTATCGTCGCATCGTTGAGAAAGGGTGTTTGGATTATTTGGCTCAAAGCTGTGATTTTGATGCCGAGATTTCTTCAATAGAGTCAGTGCCTATTGTTCGAGAGTTTCCCGAAGTGTTTCCTGTAGACTTGTGGGGGATGCCACCCGACAGGGATATCGATTTTTGTATTGATGTTGCTCCGAGCACTCAAACCATCTCTATTCCTCCATACTGGATGGCCCCACAAGAATTGAAAGAACAATTACAATACCTGCTTGATAAAGGTTTCGTCAGGCCTAGTGTCTCGCCCTGGGGTGCACCAGTTTTGTTTGTAAAGAAGAAGGATGAATGGATGAGGATGTGTATAGATTATCGGTAGTTGAATAAAGTTACTATCAAAAATAAGTATCTGTTGCCGAGAATTGATGATTTATTTGATCAACTTCAGGGTGCCAGAGTGCTTTCGAAAATTGATCTGAGATCGGGCTACCATCAGTTGAAGATTATGGCGTCTGATGTTCCTAAAACAGCCTTTTAGACAAGGTACAAGCACTATGAATTTTTGGTGATGTGTTTTGGCTTGACTAATGCCCCAGCAGCCTTTATGGATTTGATGAATCGAGTTTTCAAGCCTTATCTGGATTCCTTCGTAACTGTGTTGATTGATGATATTCTTATATACTCCCGCAGTCAGGAGGAGCATGAACAACACCTCTGTATAGCACTCCAGACCTTGAGGGATAATCCGTTGTATGCAAAATTTTCAAAGTGTGAATTATGGTGACATTCAGTATATTTCTTGGGTCACGTCCTGTCAGCAGAGGGTATTCGGGTAGATTCTAAGAAGATAGAGGCAGTCAAGAACTGTCCTAGACCCACTTCATCTATGGAAATCAAGAGCTTCTTGGGTTTGGCGGGATATTACCGTCATTTTCTGTGGAGAGGTTCTCGTCTATAGCAGCCCCGATGAAGAGATTGACTCAGAAGGGTGCCCCATTTAAATGGTCAAATGAGTGTGAGGCGAGCTTCCAGAAGCTCAAGACAGCCTTGACTTCAGCATCGGTATTGGTGTTACCATCAGGTTCAGGATCTTTCACGGTATATTGTGATGCTTCCCGTGTTGGATTGGGAGCGGTATTGATGCAAGAGGGCAGGGTGATAGCATATGCGTCTCGGTAGTTAAAGATTCATGAGAAGAATTATCTTGTCCATGACTTAAAGTTGGCAGCCATTGTTCATGCATTGAAAATATGGAGGCACTATCTTTATGGCGTGCCATATGAGGTTTACACGGATCATCGTAGCCTCCAGTACTTGTTCAAGCAAAAGGATCTTAATTTGAGAAAGAGGAGATGGTTAGAGTTATTGAAAGATTATGACGTCACTCTATTGTATCATCGGGGAAAGGCCAATGTGGTGGCCGACGCATTGAGTAAGAAAACAGTAAGTATGGGCAGCCTTGCATGTATTCCAGTTAGTAAGAGACCGTTAGCTTTAGATATTCAGATGTTGGCTAATCAGTTCTTGAGGTTGGATATTTTGCCCATCCATGTTATAGCTTGTACAGTTTCTCGGTCTTCCTTATTCGAGCGTATCAGAGATCGCAGGATGATGACCCGCACTTGATGGTCCTTAGGGACACAGTTCAGCACGGTGGTTCCAAGAAGGTTATAGTTGGAGATGATGGTGTTTTGAGGATGCAGAGTCGTATATGTGTGCCTAATGTTGATGGCCTTCGTGAATTGATTCTTGAAGAAGCTCACAGTTCTAAGTATTCTATTCACCCAAGTGCTGCCAAAATGTACCAGGACCTACGACAGCACTACCGGTGGCGAAGGATGAAGAAAGATATTGTTTCTTATGTGGCTCATTTTTTGAATTGCCAACAGGTGAAAAATGAGCATCAAAGACCCGGTGGTTTACTTCAGCAGATAGTGATTCCTAAGTGGAAGTGGGAGCGTATCACTATGGAATTCGTTGTTGGACTCCCACGGACTCAGAGGAAGTTTGACGTCGTTTGGGTTATTGTGGATAGGTTGACTAAATCAACACATTTCATTCCAGTGGCAAGTACTTACACTTCGGAGCGGTTGGCATAGATATATGTTTGAGATACTGTTCGTCTTCACGGTGTGCCCGTGTATATCAGTTCTGATCGAGGTATGCATTTTACCTCGTAGTTTTGGAGGGCAGTTCAGCGAGAGTTGGGTACTCAAGTTGAGCTGAGCACAGCATTTCATCCTCAGACAGACGGGCAGTCCGAGCTTACTATTCAGATTCTCGAGGATATGCTCCGCGCTTGTGTTATTGACTTTGGAGGTTCTTGGGAACAATTCTTGCTGTTAGAGGAGTTTGCCTACAATAATAGTTATCAGTCGAGCATTCAGATGGCTCCCTATGAGGCATTATATGATAGACGATGTAGATTCCCAGTTGGATGGTTTGAGCCGGGCGAGGCACGGTTATTGGGTACAAACTTAGTTCAAGAGGCCTTAGATAAGGTCAAGATTATATAGGATCAACTTCGTGCAGCTCAGTCTAGGCAAAAGAGTTACACTGATCATAAGGTTCGGGATGTGGCATTCATGGTTGGAGAGAGAGTATTACTTCGGGTATCGTCCATAAAGGGTTTCATGAGATTTGGGAAGAAGGGCAAGTTGAGCCCTAGGTATACCGGACCATTTGAGATTCTTGATAGAGTGGCGGAGGTAGCTTATAGACTTGCGTTACCTCAAGGGTTATCCTAAGTTCATCCGGTATTTCATGTATCTATGTTCTGGAAATACCATGGTGACCTGTCCTACGTGTTAGATTTCAGCTCTGTCCAATTGGACAAAGATTTGACTTATGAGGAGGAGCCGGTAACCATTCTAGACCAGTAGGTTCGTTAGTTGAGATCAAAGAGTTACCCTTCAGTTCGAGTGTAGTGGAGGGGTCAGCTTGTTGAGGAAGCTACTTGGGAGTCCGAGTCGGACATGCAGAGTAAATATCCCCACTTGTTTGCCAGTTCAAGTAATTTTCTATGTTCGTTCCAACACGAACGTTTGTTTTAGAGGTGGAGCTTGTGATGACCCAAAGGGTCATCTTATAAAATAAGACTCCATTCCAAGCTCGTTAGTCTTAAAAAGATTAATTTTATTACCTCGATTTTCATGCACAGTCCGGGCGTGAAACCGTAAAGATTTTATGTGAAAATATGAGAAATAGTAATTTTTGGAATTTAAAACTTGGGTTTTGTTGACTTTGTTCAACATTTTTAGTAAACGGACCCGGATCTGTCTTCTGATGATCCCCGGGAGGTCCGCAGTAAAATATGGGACTTAGGCATATGCCCGGAACTGAATTTCGAGGTCCCTAGCCTTAGAAATCAATTTTTGAAAGAAATTGTTTTGCTGGATTTTTAATGAAATAAAGAAATGAATTAATGTTTGAAACCATTGGTATCGGGCTCGTATCTTGGTTCCGGAGCTTGATACAAGTTTGTTATGATGTTTATATCCTATCTGTGAAATTTGGTAAGAATCAGAATTGATTTGACGTGATTCAGACGTCCGGTTGAGAAATTGTGAAAGTTGAGTGTTCTTGAGAAAAATGATGAGTTTTGAGGTTAAATCCATAGTTTTAAATGTTATTTTCATGATTTGATCGCACGAGCAAGTTCGTATGATGTTTTTATACTTGCGTGCATGTTTGGTTTAGAGCGCCGATGGCTCGGGTGAGTTTCGGGTAGGCTTCGGGATGTTTTTAAATTTGTAAAATCTGCTGGTGCACCAACTCGGTGTGCCCGCACCTGCGAACCTTGAGACGCAGGTGCGACCCAGGCCAGCTTCCCCTTTTTCTGCAGATGCGGACTTCATGTGCAGAAGCGGGACCGCAGAAACGGACAACTGTCTGCAGGTGCAGCCGTAGTGGCCGTTTCCCTTTTTTGCAGAAGCGGGAGAACTTCTGTAAGTGCGCAAGCGCAGGTGCGACCCAAACACCACAAGTACGAGGGTCGGGCAGTGAGTTCCCATTAATTAGAACTCCAACCTTTTTCTTCTTATTTTTCACAAGGGTAGAAGATCTAGGGCGATTTTCTCAAGGCATTTTCTTCCAAAATCATAGAACAGTGTTCATTAACTCTTTTCTTTCAATTACCCAGTATTTTTCATCACTTTTCAATACAAAATCAAGAATTTTCATGGTAGAAATTGAAAATTTGGGTAGAATTAAGGAATTTTGTAAAAAAAAATAGGATTTTGACCTCGAATTGAGGTCGAATTTTGAAACTAATCGCATATTCGGGCTCGGGGGTAAATGGGTAAATGAAATTTTGTCTGAACCCGAGTTTGGACCAAGCGGGCCTGGGGTCGGGGTCGGGTTTTAACTTCTTTTGAGAAAACTTAGAAAAATCATAAATTTTCAGTAAAGTTACTTCCTTTAGCCTTAATTAATGATATTGAGCTAATTATGATTAGATTCGAGCGGGTTAGAGCAAAATTCGAAAGGAAAAGCGGTATTTGAGCAGTGAGTGGCCTACAAAATTGAGGTAAGTGTTTGGTTTAACCTTGGCTTGAGGGAATAGGAATCCCCAACTTAAATGTTATGTGAATTCGCATGTGTGTGGTGTATAGGTGAGGTGACGAGTATCTATGAACCACCAAATTGTCTGTTAAACATGATCCTTTCGCTTTTTCCAATTATTTCCTTCCGAACTTAATTGTTTCATGATCATTGAGGTTTATATGTCTATTTGGATTCGTTGATTTATTGTTAAGTATTGTTTCAAGTATTTTGGAAGTGTTGGTTGTAATTTTGGTTTTGTTATGTTACATAAGGATTGAGCTGGATATCAGTGTTACGATATGTATATAAA
>ML374578.1:3196-31154 GCA_005239525.1 Nicotiana knightiana | reverse complement strand
GTTGGCCTTTCTAGAGCTTTTGCTTTGTTGTAGTTTCCTCCTCTAGAGATGCCCTTCTTCCTCATGAGAGTTCTGAATTCTTTGGTGATCATGGCAATCTCATCATCTTCTAGATCTGCTCCCTCAGTGATTCTTAGTGCTAGACTCCTCTCCTTCTTTGGACCATCCATCTTCATTGTCTGCCTTCTCAGTTCATAGGCAGTGAGGTTTCCAATCAGCTCATCCAATCTCAGGGTTGCCATATTTTTGGATTCCTGGATAGCAGTGATTTTGCTTTCCCAGGAAATAGGCAAGACCCTTGTTAGGATCTTCTCAACCTTTTCCTCTTCAAGAATGACTCTTCCAAGAGACTTCAGTTCATTAGTCAAGGTTGTGAACCTCATGTACATCTCTTGGATAGTCTCTCCTTCTTTCATAGTGAAATTTTCATACTGAGAGTATAGTAGAGTACCTCTTGACCTTTTTACCTGAAATGTTCCTTCATGGGCTACTTGCAAGGTATCCCAAATCTCGTTGGCATTGGTGCAGCTTTGGATTCTGTTGTACTCGTCTGGACCTAGTCCACACACTAGCCACTTTTTGGCCTTTGCATTCTTCTCCCATTTCTTCAGATCCTCAGTAGTGCAATCAGCTCTAGTCTTTGGTATATCTATACCTTCAGCAGTCTTCATCATGGTAGCTAGAGGACCATCAGTGACTATGCCCCATAGTTCATAGTCTTCTCCAATCAAGTGGTCATTCATCCTGTTTTTCCACCAAGAGTAATACTGGCCATTGAAGAGTGGTGGCCTTGCAGTTGATTGACCTTCCCAATTTCCAGGTGGTGCACTCATCTTGATCTTCTCCAAGGTGTTAGCCTTTCAAGGATAACCTGCTCTGATACCAATTGATGTTTTAGACGTCAATACCACACAAGAAGATAAGTTACTTTGTGTGGTACCCAATTTTCGAGTGTTGTCTCAATAGAAGAACCTGGTTCTTCTTGATGTAGTTACTTCTACTGTTGCGAAATATTAAACTCAGTAAAGTAAAAACATAAAGATTTTTACGTGGAAAACACCTGGCTCAAAAGGTGAAAAAACCACGACCTCCTCCTCAGTAGGATTTGCTAAAACTCTTCACTAAAAACTCTGAGCCAAACGGACTTACAAAATAAACTCTTTTGTAATCCTAGGACTAACTCTAATCCCTTTATAGTAACTAGCCCCCAACTAATTTCTACAAGCCTCAAGTTAACTCTAACTTGAACAATGCGTACATATTACAATTGCTTCTATGAAAGATGAAAGATAAAATATTAAAACTCCTACTACAATCAACTAGACTCAATAATTAATCAGATGGAACTGGTTCTTCTAGTTGATTTGTAGCCTTTTAATCGCACAATGATTTTGCTAGCAAATTAACTCTAGGAACTTTGCTTTCAAACTTTGATTCAATTCAGCTTTTGTGCATGTGTAATTCCAGCAGAAATACATCAAGTATTTATATAATTAGTCAGTTGAGCTTGTCGTCCAATTCTAGTGCAACTCTACCTGGGTGAACAAATTCATACCAAACTCAACTTCCTTTCTTTTGTTACTTTTCTTGCTGAATTCGACTTCATTCTTCTCATCAGTTTGCAACCTTTTCGCATTAGGAGACAATCTCTTGGTTCATTGATATTCCACATTCACAAATATCTCCTATGCATATACGGTTCATGTGCCAGCTATTCAGTTCAAGATGTGTGCTCTGATGGACCTGGTTCAACTGGTCAGCCATTTGTTAGTCTTCAAAACTATGCAGTGACATGGGTCAACAGTATTGGTTGCCCAATTCCCAAAGTTTTAAACACCGATTAGGGCTTCAAGTTGATACTTGCCCCCAAATCACATATAGCTTTGTCAAAGTCGGTGCTCCCAATAGTGCAAGGGATTGTGAAAGCGCCAGGATCTTCCAATTTCGGAACCATTGAATGCACAATAGAACTCACTTGATGTGTCATCTTGATAGTCTCACAATTCATTGATCTTTTCTTTGTCACCAAATCCTTCATGAACTTTGCATAACCAGGCATTTGTTCTAACGCCTTAACCAACGGCACAATAATGGATAAAATTTTCATGATATCAATAAACTTCTTGAATTGGTTCTCACTATTTTACTTTGCGAGCCCTTGAGGGTATGGAAGAGGAGGCCTTGGCATTTGTGCCTTGGACTTTGGTACTATCGGTTCCGGTATGTCACCACGTGCTCCCTAGACAGGTTCACTTCTTCTTGGGTCTCCTCCACACTTTCATAAATATCAATTCTCACTTCTTCATTATCTTGAACCACATTACTTGGAGTCTCATCTTCTTGAACCAACACATCATCATCCACAATTCTTCGTTGATTTGAGGTGGTTGCATTTCCACCTCTTCCACTCCTCGTGGTTACGGCCAATGCATGTCCCGTGTTGTTCCCACCCTTCGGGTTTACCATCGTATCACTAGGTAGTGACCTCTTAGGATGAGTGTTTAAAGCTTGCGAGGTTTTCCCCAATTGAACTTCCAAATTTCGGATTGAAGTGTTGAAGGGACGCTATTTGAGCCTCGGAGTCAGCATTTTTCTCCATTATTTGTTTGAACATTTTTTCAATCTGTACCATCTCATTGTTGAAAGAACTAGAACCTTGAGACGGATATGGAGGTGGGTTGCTTGGCTGTTGATATATAGAGGGCCTTTGAAAACACGACCCTCGATTCCCTTGGTTATTATTGTTCCAACCCCTTGGTTGTTTCCACACCAATTTCCTTCATTATTGCCTCCCCAATTGCTTTGGTTACCTTGATTATTCCAATTGCTTTGGTTGTTGTTATTCTCCCAATTACCTTGATTGTTGTTACCACCACTCCAATTGCCTAGCTGGTCTTGATTATTCCAATTTCCTTGATTTCCCTGTGATCGCCATTGTTGTTGATTTTGGCCTTGACCCAACTATGCCTTATAAAAATGACTAAGCGGTCGTTGTAAATGTAATCTGATTTACAAGTCTGCAATCGAATACTAGAGAGAACTAAGGCTTAGTTATAGTTGTTCAATATTGCTAAGAAACACAAGTTCAAACAATTTCCTAATTATAGAGATTATAATATTTATTTCTATCTAATTAACTAACAAATACTAGAAATTAGTAAAACTATCAATTAACAAGGATAAGGATTGGAAACAAGATTAAGGAGGTCTAGAGTTATGATTTCCCCTATTGTCGGAATCCTTTCCGCTATATTTTCTATAAATTTGCCTAAGTTTTATCTACCGATCATGGGATCTATGAGTGTCGTAATTCTCTCCCGAGTAACTACCATAACTTACTAGACATATTCTCCCGAATTACGCTAGCTAACATTAAGTACGGCTCACTCGAATCGCACCAAGATTTCATTATCCCTAATCCCACCTTTAAACCCTCTGTATTGATCCATCATATACGTTAGGAGTGATGTTGTTCAATAACTATCTAAATATGCACTCTCTCCCAACTAATACACACTAAATAGGCACAGTTTGATAGATCGTCAACCATAATAGGAAAATCATCCTCCAATAGGTCCCATCAAAACCCTAGATAACAAATTAGCTATTCATAATAGTATGCATAACTACAATACTAGAATTCATAACCAATAATGGAAATAGGAAGAAGGAAGTGAAAAACTCGTAGAAGAATCCCCCGCCTTGCCCCTAGTGTGTTCTTGCCTCCTTAGGTCGAATTCCTGTCTCTTCTATTCAATCTCGGTCTCTCCTGTTGGTCCCCCCTCAAAATTGTGTTTAAGGTCTATTTATATGTGTAGTAAAAATGCCTAGACTATATAACCAAGTCCAAAACCAAATAGGAGACAAAATACCTGAAACCCGGAACACCCTCGCGACATACCGCGCGTCGCGAGGCAAAATGCGTGTCATGAGTCTCGCGCCGCCTGCTCTATCGCGAGCAGTGAATCTCGTGTCGCCTAACGTTGCTGCTTTCCAATTGAGTTGCTTTGATCCTTTGTTAACAATTCTGATTTCATGTGAATCTTGTTGCTTTTGAGTGCTGTCAGATATTCTCCAAACCTTCATTCTTTAATTCTTGTTACTACAGTTGCATGCAATCTTTAAATACATATAATATACTTCCAAAATGTTTTCTTTGCTCACAATTTTATCTCTAATGTACCTACACATAAAATAAACTCAATTAAGCACATATAGTATAATTTAGCAGTAAAGCACCTAAATGTAAGGTAAATAATTCACTAAAAATATATAATTACAGCTAAACATCAAGTATTTCCTTGGCCTTGATAATTGTTGACATATTGCACTTCTTCTTCTTGCTCATTGTACGAATCACCTTGGTCATACCCACTATCATCTTGCATAAATTGTTCCGGACGGTTTTGCACTTGTTGACCTTTTTTCTGTCTCTTGTTCATCACCATATTTACACCTTCCATCGCATTCACTTTCTTTGGCCCTTGAACTTGTTGAAGTTGAGCTTTGGCCAATAGATTCATTGTGGTCGTCAACTCGGCAACAGCTTGCTCATGATCATATAGTTCCTTGTGTAAGTGAATGACATTTGGGTCACCTTGAGGAACATTGGCTCTACTTTGCCATGCCGATGAGGTATTCGCCATCTCATCCAAAATTTCACAAGCTTCGGCATAAGGTGTGTTCATGAAGTTCCCACTGGCGAGTTGATTTACCACACATTGATTTGTCGTGTTGATCCCCCTATAGAAGGTTTGTTGGATCATGGCTTCAGTCATATCATTATTCAGGAACTCTTGGACCATGGTACAATATCTTTCCCAAATCTCATGCAATGGCTCATTAGGTTCTTTCTTGAACGCTAGAATTTCATCCCGAAGTATAGCCACATGCCCTGGAGAGAAGAATTTGGCAATGAATTTTTCCGCCAACTCATCCCATGTATGGATTGAATGATTGGGTTGTCTCTCTAACCAGTCCAATGCCTTTCCCCGTAGAGAGAAGGTAAATATCCTCAACTGTAGCTCATCCTCGGAGACGTTGGTTTGTTTGCTCCCCTAACAAGTATCCACGAACCCTTTGAGATGCTTGTAATAATTTTGACTGGGAGCCCCGGTGAAGTTACCCCGTTGCTCAAGGAGTGTAAGAATCACATTGGTGATTTGGAAGTTTCCCTCCCTAATGGGGGGCTGGACTATAGCACTTGCATAACCCTCGTTCGGCAACACCTGGTGCGCTGCTACTCTTGGTGGAGGTGGGGGGTTGGGAATGTTATCATGATGCGGTCGGCCTCGCCTATTTTCTTGAGGTTCGGGATGAACCTCATCACCTTGATCATCTTCTACTTCCTCCCCCAATGGAAAATTCCCAAGGGGTTCATTGTTGAGAGCCATTTTTGTACCTATAATCAGTTCAAAAACAAAACTAGTAACTCGGAATGAAAATAAGACAAATCGCACACAAACGTAGATATATAGCTAAATCCGGTTTGCTCCCCAGCAATGGTGCCAAAAATTGGTATCGCCGAAACACACACCACTAATTTAGGTTGTGAGACGGTCGAAGCAATAATAAAAACCCAATACGAGTCAGGGTCGAATCCACAACGAGCTTGATTTAGGATTAGGTATATACCTAGTGTGAATGCATGATGTGCCCTAGATTACACTTCCACATATTCTTTTATTGTTTCTACTTCTACTTTTATGCTATTGATTGCAATTGTAAAACTAAGAGACAATATTTTTGGTTTTGGTTGTTTTTCAAATTATAAAAGATCTAGGGTTGCGACTTCCGCCTAGTTGGTTACCTAACAGATTTAGAGCTTTATGGCGTGTTTGTTTGATCGGGATACAATATAGCAATCACACATGATTACTCACTCTATACCTCTCGATAGTATGAGTGATTTTGCCCAATTTGGCTTTCTCAAGTCTAAATGGGTATTTCATGAAACAAGTGATAAATGATCTAGTCAGGTCTTACTATCTCTAGGTTCGACCCTTTAATTGGGGCTATCGATTTCTTGAGTTCACCCCAATTACTAGTTAGCCAAGTTTTTCTAGACTTATCCTCTCTTTCTCAAGTAGAGACTAAGTCAATTAGGCATGAATCAATGTTTGCAACCATCAATTCTCAAATTCAAGCAAGAACTAGGCTAAATATCATAAACACGATCATAATTAAGCCCTAAATCAATAACCCATTAAGTACCCATACTAGAGTTGGGTTACAACCGTAGCTAAGGGTTTAGCTACTCATGAAGAATGAAGAAATTAAAGAAGAAACTAAGATAAAATTCATAATACTTGATTAAGGACAGAAAATCTAATGTTTAAAAGCTAAACTAGTACAAAGTTACCCAATACAGTAAATAAAAATGGCTCTAAGTGTTCAGGTGCACCAAACTTACAAAACTCTACCTAAAAATGACAAAAAGATCTATTTATACCCAGCTGAAAATATCTGACAAAATTGCCCATGTAGAGGTTGTGCGGTCGCACAATTCTGTGTGTGGTCCACACTTTGAGACTGACTGGTCAAGTTGTCTTTCTACGGTCGCATAAAACTGGCATGCAGCCGCACTTCATCTAATTGTGCGGATCGCACATTTCTGAGTGTGGCCACACACTTGAATTTGGACTGGAGCTGGACTTCTTTCTGCGGACCACACAATTATGAGTGCAGCCGCACGTTGGCATCCTGTTGCCGCACAATAATAGTGCAGTCCGCACATCTTCAAGCTCCCAAAATACATGTTCCTCCCACAGCCGCACAATAATTGTGCGGTCCGCACTCTGTGAAGAAATTCCATCAGTACATCTTTAGAGTTTGCGGCCGCATACAATATTGTGCGATCCGCACTGTGACCCTTTTTGCCTTGTTTGGTACTTATCCAATTTTACTCCTTTCTGAGTTAATTTTCACTTCTTTTGCTCGTTTCCCAATATTCTTGCAAGAAAGCATATTTCATTAGCTCTGGGAATACCTTTAAGCATTTTCGAGCTAAAACGCAAGTAAAAGAGAGAAAATAAGCAGTCAAAATCCCTACTTATCAAGGAATCAAATGGTTAGAGTCAGCTGGTATTGTCTTTAGCATCACTTGCGATTGGTGTCCTGCGAAAGAGGCTTTGTGTTCTGTTACAGCATTAGTATGGCTGGTGGTATGGGTGTACAGACTTGTTACTTGGTGCGGAAGGGTGTGGGAGCGTATTCCACGGAAGGATCATATAGATGCGACATGTAGTCACTTAGTTGATTAAAGATTGAAACCAAGTATGGAGATTGTAATACTATCGCTAATGTGAGAATTTATGCTAAAGGGCGCTCGGTTCATTTGGTTGTGGACTGTGGTAGTCTGTTCCGAATTTGATGGTTGTTCTTGTGTTTCATGGGAAAAAGAAGTTATTGTGAATCCCTGGAAGATTATTGGCCCAATGCGGTACGATCAAAAATTGGCTCGAGGTCCGTGGATGGATCTAAATGTGAATGTAGGCTCTGTATCAGGCCGGATATGTTCATTTCAGCATAGCATTATTATGAAGTAGTATTCAGACGTTGGATGTCATTTCATTGTTGGCTATTTCATGTAATACCATACTATGACATGTGGGTTGTGAGGCGGTTTGGTTATTTGCACTCGTATTGAGACTCCTGGTAGCTTGTGGTGTTGCGAGAGCAGGATGGCTCTCAATGCACATGTCATCTATTGCACCTTGGTGGTGCTTGAGTTTCGTCGCGTATGGTGCTATCTGTCTCCCCGGGATTTGCATTATGCACTTAGCGTGCTTATGGTTGATATTTGGGTATTTTGCAGGTATGGGCATTTTAGCTCGAAAATTATTTCCTTGTAGATTATTATGTGTGAACCGGGTGTCATGCCTCCATGGGTATGTTGTTTGGATCGGGTGGCACGCCTCCACGGGTATCAAGGTTGGATCAGGTTGCACGCTGCAATAGTATCATGTAGAGATCGGGTTTCACACTACAATAGTGTGATGTTGAGTACAGTTCTCCATATCTATTCTTGTGTGTTTTGTTTCTCATTTTCTGAGGAAATTTCATAACGTCCTCTTGGTTGTTTAATTAGTTACGCGGGTTGAGTAGTTACTTCCATAGCTCGTTTCCTTATGTATCACATTCGAGTTTGTTGCTTGTTGGCACATGGTAACATAATATGAGACTTTCGGCAGTGTTTGAGGTGGCTCACTGCCTGAACATCTTGTACTGGGTGAGACAAGATTATTGGACCTGGGATCAGTGCGATCAGATTTATATGAGGCACATTAAAGAGTACAACAACAACAACAACAACAACTCAGTAAAATCCCATCAGTGGGGTCTGGGGAGGGTAGAGTGTACGCAGGCCTTACCCCTACCCCAGAAGGGGTAGAGAGGATATTTTCGGGAGACTCTCGGCTCAAAGACAATAGATACGTGACAACAAAAGAAGAAAAATAATCAACAACGTGAGAGACAACAAATAAATGAAAAAGCAATAACACAAATATTATGAGAAAGTGTGAAACACAACATAAATCACTAGCAGAGCTAGACAAAACACTATCATACTTATCGGTACAAAGAGGGAAACCGAGACAAAGAGGAAAACCGTTCGACTACCCTTTAACCTACAACCCTAATGCTCGACCTCCACACCTTCCTATCAATATCCATGTCCTCAGAAATCTAGAGTCGCGCCATGTCCTGTCTGATCACCTCGCCCCAATACTTCTTGGGCCGCCCTCTACCTCTTCTCTTACCTGTCAAAGCCAACCGCTCACACCTCCTAACTGGGGCATCTAGGCTTCTCCTCTGCACATGTCCGAACCTCCTAACTAGAGTAGTTCTTAGCACGTTCGAGGACGAACATACGTTTAAGTGGGAGAGAATGTTGCGACCCAACCGGTCATTTGAGATCTAACGTGTCGTTCAGCGGGTTGAGTCCATGAGAAGCTTTACTTTAGGTATTAAGACTTGTACATATGGTCGAAAATGAAATTCGGGAAGTTCGGAGTGAATTTGAAAAGAAAATTCGCATTTTGGAAGCTTTAAGATGGAAAAATCTGACTAAGGGTTGATTTTGAGTAAACGACATTGGAATCGGAATTTGAAGGTTCCACCAGGTTTGTATGATGATTTTTGGACTCAGGCGTATGTTCGGATTGGGTTTTGGATGCCCCGGGAGCGCTTCGGCGCCTATTGTGGAAGTTGGCATTTTGGGAAGTATTTCATAAGTTTGGGTTGAGGTACATTTCAAGGTTATCGATGTCTGTTTGGGATTCCAAGTCTGGGAATAGCTCCGTATGGTGATTTTGGTATTGGGAGCGCGTCCGGAAGTGTTTTTGGAGGTCCGTAGGTCATTTTGGGGTCATTTGATAAAAGTTAGAAATTTGAAGGTTTTTGAGAAGTTTGATCGGAAGTGGACTTTTTGATATCGGGGTCGGCTTTCGATTCCGGAAGTTGGAGTAGGTCTGTAATGTCGAATGTGGCTTGTGTGCAAAATTTGAGGTCAATCAGGCGTGATTTGATAGGTTTTGGCACCGAATGTAGAAGTTTGAACTTCTAAAGTTCATCAAGTTTGAATTGGGGTGCGATTCCGGATGATAAAATTGGTTGAGGTCCCAGTGGCCTCGCGTGGATTCCGGATGGTTAACAGATTGAATTTGGCCCTGTGGAGGTGCTGAGGTTGTTGTCTTCTGATGTGACCACACCTGCGAGGTTAGGGCCGCAGGTGCGGAGCCGTAGAAGCGGCCATGAGGATTGCAGAAACGGCTTAGGCCAGAGAAGGATGGGACCGCAGATGTGGTCGAGTTCCGCAAAAGCGAGACTGTACTTGCATGCGTGGAGCCACAGAAGCGGACGGGGGCCGTAGTTGCAGAGTTGAGGGGTCTGGAAGAGGACTGCAGAAGCGGTATTTTGGCCGCACCTGCGGGACCGCAGAAGCAGTCAAGTGACCGCAGGTGCGAAAAATCACTGGGCAGTGTGTTTCTTTAAAGACGATGTTCGACCTATTTTCTTTCATTTTCTCTTGGTTTTGGCAATTCTTGGAGTGTTTCAAGAGGAGTTTTTCATCATCAATGGAAAGGTAAGTTATCCCCACCTATTATGAGTTAAATACATTGATTATATATAGATTTTAACATGGAAATTAGTGGAAATTTGAGGTTTTAAAGAAAACCTAGAAATTGGTATTTTTGGATTTTGACCATTTTGGAATAAATTATATATTTGAGTTTGTGGTGTTTTGGGTAAAGTTTATCTTCGAAAATTTTCAGAATCCGGGCACCCGAGGGCGATTTCTATCGACTTCTCAAGCGAAGTTAGGAATTGTTATAAATTGGATTATAATAAGTATTAGAGTGTATATTTATGGATTTGCATGTTTATTGACTAGTTTTGGATCGATGAGCATCGGTTTGAGTTATTAGAAGGGTTTGGGAGCCGGTGATAAAACTTCGGAGCGAGGTAAGTCTCCTTTCTAACCTTGTAAGAGGAAATTAACCCCATAGATAAAATAATTCAATATGTGCTTCTATTTGTGAGGGGCTACATATGCACGAGGTGACGAGAGTCCGTGCATAGCTACTATTATGCTTAACTCCGGGTAGTCTAGGACCCAAATCATGCTATACTTGCGATATTTGCAACCTTATTGCTAATTTAAATTTCTTAAATCTTATTGAATTGGGTAAAGAAATTTTTAAAAGGTTAGAGTTTGTTTTCTTGACCGTTAAATGAGAATTGGCATTTTCTTGGATAATTGCTCCCTAATGAATCCTTGATTTGGCTGTTTGAATGTATTTTTCTTTCGTAAAGCGGGATGAACGCCTCGGCAGATTAAATAGATGCATCTATGGTTTGCGTCGTTCAACCCTCGGCAGTGCACAGTTTATATTTATATGCTGGAGCGGGCCGTACGACCTCGGCATTGTCTACGCATGATAACTCTTTGAAATTC
Organism: Nicotiana knightiana; assembly: GCA_005239525.1. Lineage (NCBI taxonomy): Eukaryota > Viridiplantae > Streptophyta > Magnoliopsida > Solanales > Solanaceae > Nicotiana > Nicotiana knightiana. Next base: position 20,194 of record ML374578.1, on the reverse strand, counting down.
ATAATATTTGCTATTGCTTCATTGGTTTGAGATATAAATTGTTAAATGACGAAACCAGATATAGAGATTTCCTAAATAATAAAATAAATGTATACTTACTTATTGATTATTGAGCCTCCTGTTGTTTTATATAATTCATGTTTAATTAAACTATCGGTATTATATTGTTAGCCCATGGTGAGTGTCGGAGTCGACCCCTCGTCACTACTTCTTCGAGGTTAGGCGGGATATTTACTGGGTACGCGTTGATTTACGTGCTCATACTACACTTGTTGCACATTTTGTGCAGGTGCATTTTGTCGCGCCCCCTTTTTCCTCGGGAGTCCGGGTTTCGACAGTTTGGGACAATTCGTTTCCTTTTGGAACGGGGTATGAAATTTGAAGAGTCGCCACCTGACGGATTAAGGTGCGCTAGGGCACCTAAAGAAAATAACTCCTAAACCGGTTTACATCACCAGAAATTGGGTAAGGGCTCGAAATTACCTTGAGGGGAAGGTGTTAGGCACCCCTTGAGGTCCACAATGGTGGGTCCCGGCCAAACTCAATCTAAGCGAATTATTCTTTAAAGGAAAATAAAACAGTTCAAACAGATAGAGATTACTTCAAAACGGGAATTAAAGGGGTCCTAAGTTTATTAGCCTATAGGATCACTTCCATGCAATACTCGGTAACCTTTCCCAAATTGAGGTTTTACACGTAGCATAAGTGCATAGGTCATCATCTCCTTAACTACCCAGTTACCCTCCCAATTTCAATTATTACCTAAGCGTTCTAATAACATCCAGTACGTACCTTATGTGTGCACTACCCGTCCCTTACCTATGGCCCTGGAGGTGTTTAGGACCTCTATTTAAGGTGGTTCTAGACTCACCTATGTTGCTTAAAAGGAGAAAACTAAGCGACAAACAAAAATCAAGAAGGACTTTCACATAAGTAGCAATTAAGGGGGCTCATATTTACCTCCACAAATAGACAAACAGATGCACGCTATTCAAGTAATTTTTTATGATTTCAGGATCCTATAGGCAGGATATCTAAATGAGCATAAATAAAATTATAACAGTTTTATTAAGGCGGGGCAGTGAGTACCTATCAGTTTGCCTACTGATTCTATTACTTACTCTGAATCTAGACACGTTTTCAAACAGCAAGCAAACACAATTTTAAAACCCAGGATTTTAATTATCCTACAGGCTTGTCTAAGTGATAACCGGGCAGAATCCTATAGACATAGTATCTAAGTTGTAAACCAGTTACTGCTTTTTTAACAGGTAGATTTTATCTTTTAGCTCCTATAGGCATGCTTTCTAAGTGCTGGAATGGTTTATAAGTGTGATATCTAAATGCAGAAACTGATTTGTTTGTTTCCCTATAGGCATGATATTTAAGCGTTAAAACTAATTTTGTCACGACCCAATTTACCCTCTGAAAGGTATCATGACGGCACCTAGTCTCTATGACTAGGTAAGCCTAAAATTTGCAGAAATGACAGAATCCATAAAATAAAGACAGAAAAGATATCAAGTAGATGTAACGTAGTTGCTCAGCATATACACTTATACTTTCCAAAACCCGGAATGTCACCATAGTCACAAGCTCTTTACTAATTGTAGCTCTATACAATGAAACAATGGAAAAATATACAAGTCTTCTATGCCTATAATAGAGTAGAAGGGGACTCGTGGGATTCTACGGACGCGGCAGAACTACCTCGTGGTCTCCTGGATGCTGGTAGACGACTCCTAACCACGAAACTGGGTGCTGGTACCTGAATCTGCACATGGGGAAAACATGCGCAGGAAAGGGCGTGAGTACTCCATATTCGATACTCCGTAAGTGCCAAGCATAACCCCAATCAAGTAGTGACGAGGTCAGGTTGAGGCCCTACTGAGTTTGTAAGAACAAGTCAATATAAAATTTTAAAACAGTGAAATATAGGTAAGCAATGATAACATGATTAACGAAGACGGAAAGGTTTAATAACAGAAAGGGATCCCTCCGCTCAGCACAACATATATCTCAACAGTAAATGTGCAATGCAGTACACGGGGAAAGCTCATGGATCTCGGTCTGTAGTCCCAATCTGAATATGCTATGCGGTACAAGGGGAAAGCTCCTGGATCTCTGTCTGTAGTCCCAATTTAAATATGCATTTTAGTACAGGGGGGAAAGCTCCCGGATCTCGGTCCGTAGTCCCAATTTAAATATGCAAAACAGAAGTATGTCAATTATGGCTTAAGTAAACAGTCCAGGAAAAACGACAGGTAAGGATAGAGTAAAACTACCTAAGCATGATGTGACTAGTAGCAAATAAGAGGAATTCAAGTCAGAACAGGTATGCATGCTTACACTTAGGCTATCTACTCAATAAGATAGGAAATAGTAATATATGAATGAAAATGAGCGTTTTCATGGGAGAAAATAGGATTTTAGCAACAACGACCCGTGTACGCACTCGTCACCTCGCATACACGGCGTCCACATAACAAAATCAGTATAAAAATGACTAAGGGAAGATCCCCAACACAGAATTAGGCAAGCCACTTACATGGACTGCGCTAATCAACTCAATACCAAGCTCTTGCCACGAGTATCTGACTCTGGGTGGCCCAAATCTATTCAAATCGATTGCATGGTGTAAATATCACTTCAAGGGAAAAAAATAGCTAATTATTTATAAGCTAATACGCGAACTTAGGAAATTCGTCCAAAAAGTCCCTCGGGCTCACATCTCGGAATCGGGTAAAATTTATATTTTTCAAACACCCATTCACTCACGAGTCTAACTATATAAGAATCTCTCAAATCGGAGTCAAATACCCAATCAAAACTCAATAATTCGATCTATGAACTTCATCTCATTTTTCCCATAATTTTCGAAATTAAAGGTTGGATTTAAGATTGGAATCATGGAAATTGATCTATAATGGATAGAAATCACTTACCCAAGTTACCTAGGTGCAAAAGTCTTCAAGAATCACCTTCCCGAGCTCTCAAGTTCGAAAATATAGAAAATAGCATAAACCCTCGGATTTGGGGTTTTAATATTCTGCCCAGGCATTTGCCTTATGCGATCACGTACAATGAGTCTCGATCGCGGAGAATAATGAAACACGCGCCTGAAATTCCTTCATCACGATTGCGATTAAAGGTCTGCGATCGCGGACCTTCTAACCCTACTGCAATGCAATTGCGGTGGAGGCCACGAGACCGCATAGAGCAAACACTGCACCTCCCTCAGCCTCAGGATACCTTACGCGATTGCGATCCTGGGCGTGCGATCGCGGAGACTAACTGACCAGAACAATGCTATCGCGGCTGGACTTGTGCGATCACGAAGCACAATCTCTGACCACCTCAACCTAACACTACGCGATCGCGGACTTATTCACGTGATCGCAGAGAACACTCAACTACTGCTGTAAAACCAGCAAAACCAGCAAAGGCTTAGGCCAAAAACATGCCCGTTTGAGCACCCGAAAGACACCCGAGGCCCCCAAGACCTCAACCAAACCTACCAAACAACCCTAATACCTCATTCAAACTTGGTCGAGCCTTAAAAACACATCTCATAACATCAAAACCATCAATTATGCATAGATTCAAGCCTAAGAACTTAGGAAATTTCTAGAATTCACATCTGATGCCGAAACACGTCTAAACTCATCCGAATGACCTCAAATTTTGCACACAGGTCATAAACGACATTACGGACCTGTTGTCCCTTTCGGAAGTCCGTTCCGAGTCCGATATCCAAATCTCACCTATCGGCCAAAATCACCGAGATTCTAACTTTCTCCAATTCAAGCCTAAATCTACAACCGACCTCGAAAACACATTCCGAGAACGCCCCTAACCCTAAAATCATCCAACAGAGCTAACGGAGTCAGAGGAATTCCATCCCAGATCCGTCTTCACAAAGCTCTAGCTACGGCCAGATTTATAAAGCTAAATTCCACATTTATGGACTATGAGTCCAAAATCACCCCGAATTTCAACACTCAACGCTCCGACAAGTTCCAATAACATAAATAGACATGGGAGAAGCGGTAAATAAGGGATCAGGGTGCAAATTCTTAAAACGACCGGCCGGGTTGTTACAGATTTACACACATGTTTCTTACAGGCATGGTATATAAGTTTTGAAATTGATTTATACATTTCCTATAGGCATGATATCTAGGCGGGTTAACCAGTTGCCAAGCAAGTTCAATAAGGAAAATCCTAGAAGCATGATTTCTAATACACACATGGAGATTCTGAAAATATGGTTCTTGGAAGCAGAATTGATAAAACTAACTAGAAGCAGGATTTATAGGATGCAAAGTGAAAATTCAAGATTACAAATAACAGGATAAGTCCCGTAGGCATAGTTTCTAGTGGCATGCATATAAAGAATCATCACACAACCTATAGGCATGATTTCTACCCGAACCCAACAAAGATATATAAAAATCCCTCGCCTACTTCACTAATAAGCCCCATATCTGTTTTACAGAGATTATTGTTATAGACCAATACAAATGAATTACATAATAAAAAACATTATACTATAGGGATCCTTGGCAGGCCAAAAGTCAACCTGGAAGTCAGGCCTTCAATCAAATCTGGAGTACACCAGTAGTTCATAATACACCAAATGGGCTTTTGGTGTGTCAAAGTTCCCAAGGGCCTCAAGGACCCCGGGCAATGCTCACACCAGAACCTTTTCGAAGAAACATTTTTGTAAATAGTTTTGGAAGGCCAGCCCCAATGTGTCAGAGTTCGGAGGAGTCTCATGGACTTTTAGGAAGTGCTCACACTGGGGGGGGACCCTAGATATCTAAGAGTAGGATTTGAAAATAGTATGTAAAAGTAGGAGATAGTTTTAGAAAAACAGTTTGGTTTCTTTAGAAGTGAATAGAAACAGATTACAAACATAACAGAACCACATTTAGCAGATTGAGTTCAGACATGTATTACAGTAATTAAACAATCACAACAAGAGCTACATACAGGGTTAAAATGGTTGTTGCACAGAGCGTACAACTGAATCAAACAAAGTTTTACATTGCATAAGTCAGCTTAGTTTATTAACTATTACTAGGTGGGATCATATAGACATGTACTAAACAGAGAACAACATGCTAAAATTAAGTGAGTAGTCAGACAGTCGTACAGAAAGGATAGCATGAATTTAAAGCACATTATCCTGTATACAGAAATCATGAATTAATCAGGAACATGCTAAGGTAAATTATCAACACATAAAACAGGATAGTAATTGAGGCGTGCTAGTTGAGAAACAAGTAAAAACGTGTCATGGATTAAATAGGAATATGCCATACTAACATATAGGACAGGACTAATCAACTGGAATTAAGCCATGCTGGTTAAGAGCAATAAACAGAAAAACATAAGGCAAACAGAAGCATTTTGAGGTCTAACCACATAGCATATAGAATGACAACAGAAGTGGAGGCATACCAGTTAAGAGGTAGCAAACAGGAAGGTGAAGGCAAGTAGAATCCAAGAGTCTAGCCTTGGCTTTCAGCCAGCTAGACAGTGCAGCAAGTAGAAGTAACAGAAAGAACTACAACTGTGAGTGTGCAAGTGAAAGTAAGAGTTTGTGTGTGTAGATGTTTTTGTATCTTTCTATGTGTGTTCGTGTGCTTTGAAAAATCAGAATGGGGGTTTATATAGAATTCAGCAGAGTAGACAAATAAGGCAAGGAAGATTTAGAGTTCACAAATAAGGTATGCGAATAAAATTAACCAGTTAATTGGGGCTAAACTCAATCAAGTAATTCAACAGAATCCGGAAAAACACCCCTTAAATTAGGGAGAATCAATTAACAGCCAAGTTAGGGGTTTAATAAGGTAAACAAATAAATCAGAGACCATTTAGGGGCTAGTTAAAACAATCAAATTCTATAAATTAGGCTAGTAACATAATTAAGGTAAGTAGTACCAATTATGAGTCACGAATAAGGAAAAATAAGTAAAAATCACAGAGAAATACCAATCTTAACAGAAAAATAAAATTTCGAACCCTAATTAGGCGAATAAAATCAGTTATCCTTTGTTAATTGACAAGACGAAGAATAACGGGAAAATATAAGAACAAATATTGAAGTAATTAGAAACCTTAGGGATTAGAACATAGACATGAAAATCAGTCGAACAAGTAAAGAGAACCAGAGTTAAACATTTAAAAATTTTAGATTTTTTGCAGAAACTTAAAGATGAAACCCTAGCTTTAGGGAAAACAAAAAATCGATTAATAATAAGAAAAAAAACAGAAGATCTTTGAAGAGAATATCAGCTAAACTCAAAAACATCTCAGATCTATAGAGATCTGAACGGCTCGAATAGTAAGAAACTAGGGTTTTAAAAATGACAGAGGTGAGAAAAAATCCGGTTTGGAACCATAGATTTAAGCCATAAACATGAAGACAATCGCACTCACAAACACGGAGATGAACACAGGCAGGTTCATCGAGAAAATGAAAGGTTTCAGACCAAGTCTAGTCGAATCTCTATGAGATTCCATCAAACAACAACAAAATCGAACAACCAGTGAAGATAGGAGGCCGGCTGGGGCATAAAATCAAAGAGAAACCCCATGGATTAAAGGGTTTTCGGTGAAGGCGGGCTAGGGTTAGGGAGAATTTGGGAGAGAAGAGAGGAAGAGGGAAATAGGGGCGGCGGGGTTGGAAAAATGACTAGGGTTAGGGGTCGTTTGGTGTAATTAAAAAAGGAAAATGATCCTGGACCGTTGTTCTTTTGAGATCAACGACCAGGATTAGATATGAGGGGTTGGGCGGGTTTATAAATTGGGTCAGGGTATTGGGCTATGATTTTAATTGGGTTGGGGGTAATATTTTGGGCCAGGTCCGAAATTAAGCCAAATTAAAAGAGGTTGTTTGTTAAATACCCTATTAATTTGATAAAATAGCTAATAAATGATAAAAACTACTATTGATGTATAAAAATGATTTAAAATAATTACTTAATATTATAAAAATATTATTTTCCTGTGAAATAAGGTAATTATGCACACATGGGCTATTATTGCAAAGTTATTGTAATTATAACCCTAAAATATGGATATGGTTATTCATGAAATAATTAAAGCTTAGTATAAATATAAATGATAAAATTAAGCAATAAAATTATCATAAAACTTTTGTGATGTAATTAGTAATTATTTTATAATAAATATACTAGGATAAATTAATAAAAAATTCTTAAAAAATACAGAGATTATGGAAAAATATTAATTGATGCTCATGCATTGTTTTGAAGATATATATACATTTAAAAATAATATAGGAAAAAATTGGGTATCAACACATTTATGATTAAGCGGCATTGCAAGAGCGGAGGCGTGTACGCTTACGGAAACTTAGTTGAGCTACACTCCATAATACGACCCGCAGCCAGCAGAGTCTCCTTCAGAGTATTTGTATGTTCTCCCGTCCAAATTTGTATTCCGGACAGATGTTGTATTTTATTTTAAATTCTTAGATGATGCTCATGCACTGGTGACATCGGGTTTTGGGGCGATTATGGGTTGCACTGTATTGAAATTGTTATAAAATATTATTATTCACTCTGTAACTTCCGTCTTTTACTGCTTAATTGAGGAAAAATATAATTTTTAAATTATTAAAATGAGAACAAAATTAAGTATTTATTGTTGGCTTGCCGGATAGTGATGTCCGGCGCCATCACGATCTTTAATGGATTTTGAATCGTGACACTAGTTGTCCAAAAACTCTAGACTTTAAGGTTTTTTAGGCACCTTGTGAAGTTTCTCACTAGATGGTGTTATTCATTTCATAGGTGAATTTTACAAGGCTTCTTTAAGGATAATCGTACTTTTTTTAGAGATTAAACCTTAATGTCTAAAAGTTATATGTGTAGGCTACTCTCAGGAGTCAAAGCGTTGAGATTTCTAAAATCCAAATATAAGCCAATTAAATCAAAAGAGCCATAAATTTGAGATTCCGGAAATCCAAGTGCAATTCATCGTTAATAACTATGTATTCATATAACGCAATCTTGGTCATTACTTGTACAAGTATATTTGTCAACTACGGAAAAAACGGTCAATTGATTTTGTGGCTCTTTATAAATTTATTTTTGTTAGGAATAGAATTGTAATTAGAGTGAACACCTATCTTTTAGAGAGTTTTACTTTGTGGCTAAGTCATTTTTTCCCTATAAGTAGAGGGGTCTTACCCCCATTGTAAATCATCCCAAAATTCAATAAGAATTCTCTTTCTCTCTTTCTCTGCAATCGAGTGGATATAGTGGTAGATTATGTCTTTGCATATAATGTTGCATCTAGCATTATCCAAGATTATTCAATCTGTTGGAGAATGTCGACAAAGACGTGATTGGCCAAAATGGCAAGAAGCAATCCAATCAGAGTTGAATTCACTTGCAAAACGTGAAGTTTCTGGGCATGTAGTCCATACACCTAATGGTGTTAAGCCTGTTGGCTATAAATGGTCTTTGTACGTAAAAGGAATGAGAAAAATGAGGTACAAAGATATAAGGCACGCCTTGTTGCACAAGGATTTTCACAAAGGCCTGGTGTCGATTATCAAGAGACATATTCACCCGTTATGGATGCTATAACATTCCGTTATCTCATTAGTTTTGTTGCCCATGAAAAGCTTGACATGCATTTAATGGATGTGGTTACATCCTACTTTTATGGCTCACTTGATAATGAGATATACATGAAAATTCTCGAGGGATTTAAAATGTCTAACGCACATAATTCAAAGTCACGGAAAATATTTTCAATCAAATTATAAAGATCTTTGTATGGTCTAAAGCAATCAGGATGTATGTGGTATAATCGTCTTAGTGAGTATTTATTAAAGGAAGGTTATATAAATGATGTCATTTGTCCATGTGTTTCTATAAAGAAAACAACATCGGAATTTGTTATACTTATCGTATCTGTCGATGACATAAACCTTATTGGAACTCCTATAGAACTCCAAAAGGCAATTGATTATTTAAAGAAAGAATTCGAGATGAAATTCTCGGATAGATAAAATTATGTCTCGGTTTGTAAATTGGACATATGGCAAACGGGATTTTTGTTCATCAATTTGCCTACATAGAAAAGGTATTGAAACGGTTTTACATGGATGGAGCACATCCATTAAGTACTCCGATGGTTGTTCGATCACTTGAGCTACTTGGTCCTGAAGTACCTTATCTTAGTACAATTAGTGCACTAATGTATCTTGCTAATACTACAAGGCCTAACATAACTTTTTCAGTTAATGTCTTAGCAAGATATAGCTCTGCCCCTACAAGGAGATAATGGAATGGAATCAAACATGTATTACGGTATTTAAAAGGGACTACCGATATGGGCTTATTTTATGGTAATAATTGCAGTTCCGATCTTGTTGGTTATGCCGATTCTGGGTATTTATCTGACCCACACAAGGCTCGATCTCAAACAAGTTATGTGTTTACATGTGGAGACACTGCCATATCTTGGCGATCGACTAAGCAATCCATCGTGGCTACATCATCTAATCATGTTGAGATAATTGCTATTCATGAAGCAAGTCGAGAATGTGTGTGGTTGAAGTCTATAATACATCTTATTCGAGACAAATGTGGTTTTAAATGAACTGCCCACAATTTTGTATGAAGATAATGCAACATGCATAGCCCAATTGAAGGGAGAATTCATAAAAGGAGATAGGACAAAGCACATTTCACTAAAGTTATTTTTCTCACATGATCTTCAAAAGAATGGTGATATCAATGTGCAACAGATTCGTTCAAGTGATAATATGGCTTATTTGTTCACAAAATATCTACGGACGTCAACCTTCAAGAAGCTAGTGTACAAGATCGGGATGCAAAGGCTCAAGGATGCTAACTGATGCTCTCATCAGGGGGAGTTAATATGTGTTGCACTCTTAATCCCTTACAAGATTTTGGCCCACTGGGTTTTCCTTGCAAGGTTTTTAATGAGGCAACCAAAAGGCGTATTATTAAACATGTGTACTCTTTTTCCTTTACTAGAATTTTTTCTCACTGGGTTTTATTTAGTTAAGATTTTAACGAGGCACATTACTTATTGAGTAGACATTCAAGGGGGAGTGTTATGAATAGAATTGTAATTAGAGTGAATGTTTATCTTTTAGAGAGATTTACTTTGTGGCTAAGTCATTTTTCCCCTATAAATAGAAGGGTCTTACCCCATTGTAAATCATCCCAAAATTCAATAAGAATTCTCTCTCTCTTTCTCTGCAATATTATTCTTTTCCTTATTGTTTTTATTTCAGTTTTTCTTATTTTAATGATCCTACCTTTTTTTTACACATGGAAGATTTACTTTTACATGTAAGAGATCTGTCTTTTACACATAAGATATCTAAAAGGTCATTTTTAAATTTTAATATTGTAAAGGGGCATGATGTACTAATAGCACGGAAAAATATCACTCTAGAATATCTAAAAAAAAAAAAAAAAAATTGTACCAAATTCTATGATACGCATGAAAGGAAGAGCGGAAAAAAAAAATTAAACGGATCTATTCTCGTGGAAGAAAGAAAATCAAGAAAAACTACAATATGACGAAATAAGAGAATCATCCCACTCATGTTTATGCGTTATTATTACATACAAAAATACAAGTGATAACGTCTGAAAGTTAAACTCCCCGTGGTCTATTTTAATTGATTTTTGTTGTTTTCCCACGTATTAAAAATTCACATTTTAACATTAATTAATAATAAAATTAATTATATTAATCTTAATTTATTTGTTAGAAATACAATAAAAAAATAAGTCAATTCCTTCTTAATATCTGAAAAAATCAAATATTATGGATCATAACAAAAAAAAAAAGACCAAAAAATTAATTAAAGCGGACATAAGAGAGTATGCTTAGTCAACTTTTAGGAGTCAAAGTGTAGAGATTTCAAAAATCCAAATGCAGTCTAATTAGATCAAAGGAGTCATAAATTTGAGATTCATGAAATCCATTGTTAATAACTACGTGATCTTGGTCATTACTGTACAAGTAGAATTGTCAACTACGAATAAAAATATTATTGCAATATTCCATATAAATATTTTTCCATTTAACCAAATCATATGATACGCAACAATAACATATTCAGTGTAATCTCTTATATTTGTAGAATATGAGAAGGATAAAATATATACAAACTTTACCCTTAATTTGTGGAGGTATAAATGTTTTTTCCAAAATATCTGATACGCATTATAAGAAAGTGAAAAATGGAAAGAAATCAAATGGACTCTCTCGTGGAAGAATGAAAATGAGAAGAGCTACAAAATGCTTTAAATTGAAGGGTAAACTTGTAATATACATAAAAATTTGTTTATCAGTAATTTTATTACGGAAAAAAATAAAATACGGCTAGTAAATATAGTAGTTCAAATTACACAAATTACACGAGAGGTAAGTGCTATGTACACAAACATGGATAAAAGTATATGAGATAATTACCTATTCACCCGTAGCAATTAAAGTGTTGCTATTTTGAAAAACAAAATGCCATCCAACTAACATACCTGAAATTCAAGTGCAATTCATCAGTAGTCACTATTATGTACGCCATTCGATCCTTTTTAATTGTCGTTTTAGCTCTTTTAATGTTTATTAAAAAAAATAACATATACAAGGTATTATTTCGTTACCCCTATTAAATGTTTTTTGAGAATTGAACAGTATTAAAAATAATTACTATTTCTTTAATATTAAGGATATCGTTGGACAGAATTAATAAATTTAATCTTAAATTCATAAAGTGACAATTATATTTGGATAAAATTTATAAGCTAAATCTAAAATGGGACTGAGGGAGTAAAACAATTGTATAAGTAAGAGTCTTCAACTACCAAAAAGCGTGGGAAAAAAATTTGTTTACTCTTAAAATCAGATAACAATTAAATTTATAAGTGGTTTTAAAGATATGTGATTTCACACAGCACAAATTGATAAATATGATAATTAACGCTAGAAATTAACTGTAAAATAAAGCAAACCAGTATAAAATACAACTTGACCCTCGAGCTAGATCGCCCTCGAACCGGCTAAGTGTGTGATTAAGAAATATGAACCAAACTGAAGAACAAGAGAGCTTAAGAGAGAAAAATGTATTGTATTGCTTTGATATGCGAGACTTAGATGATTACAAATTATTAAAACCCCCTTTTATATAGTAGAGGAATTCTACTTATGGTACAATTCTAAATACAGAAAGAAATATCATGATTGGCTAAATAATCGTTTTTGATTTGATTCGTGCCGAGATTTCCGCCACGATCCTTGCTCGGTCATGGATATCTCGGTTTTCCGTTAATAGGCATTGTTCGGTCTCGCTCGATGTCTATTCTATTTGGCCTCGATCTTGGGTGGTCTCGATCTCGATTGGTACTTCGAATCCCGAGCTTGGTACTGCACCTTTATGTCTCCGTCTGATATAATATAGGATTGATCCTCGGTCTACCATCCCGATTTTGACCGTATACAGATAGTCCCCTCATTTTTTGGAATGTAATGACAAGAAACGAATTGAATCTTCGAACTTCACCCCGATTTATCATGACGTTAACACCGTGACGTAAGCGACAGAAGTGACCGAAACGTCCCATCGATACAGTTCCCCAGGCATTTAATGTGCATCAGTCGATGGTTGGTTACTACCAGCTTTGAACTGTCGTTGTGAAACCAATAAATAGGCTCATTTTCCATTCGTTCAAACTTTACTATCAATCTCTTCTACTCTAATCTTCAAAGTTCTTTGCATTCTTCAAGCTTCTTATCTTCAGGTCTTTGAGTTACATTGTTGATCCCTTTTAAAACACAAAACATTACCATCTCCATTCTTCTTTGCTCTCAAAAACCAAATGGCGAAGACGTCAATGAATGTTCCACAAAAAGAAACCGCTTCCTCGTTTCGGCCGGCCGACGATAAAACAACAGCGGAGCCACGCCCTGAGGAATGTGTTCCCTGGGAGTGTGTTAACATTTTCGAATTTAAAATCAAGAAAACCTCATCGGTCCCCGGTCGATACGAACCAGTATCGAGATAAATATGCTCGATATCCAAGAGTTTTCTCAACCAAGTGAAGAAGGACCACAACTGGGAAAATAAAGAGGTCGTGATACCGTCCCCAAAAGAAGCGATCACGACCTACGTGAAAGGGTTCTTGAGTGTTTACACTTACCCTTTCATGTTGGTTCCCCTCGATCCGATCATCATAGACGTTTGCAAGAAGTATCAAGTGACCCTCGGCCAAATTCACCCCTCCTTTTGGAGGATTGTGATACTGCTTCGTTTCTTCATGAGCAAGATCGACGGGCTTCCTTTCACCGTTGATCATCTGATAAGATTGTACAGCCCTCGACTTTATCAAGGAGGGCTAACAAAACTTCAACACCGGGCCATCAAGGTACTCATCTCGAGCATAGACAAAGACAAAGATCGAGGTTGGATGGGCCGGTTCGTTTGAGTGAGGACCACGGACCTGATTCCGGCTGACAGCATGTCGTTTACTGACAAAATGGAATATGAAACATAAGTATTACTCCGTTTTTAGCTTCTGTTTGTCATATTTACTTCTTCATCTTCCCTTATCGGTATTTTTTCTCGATGTAGCTGGTTCCTGGATGTGGGGTGCGGTTCCAAACCTCGCGAGTTGGGTTAGGAGCCTGGTCTCGACATCAACATATGCCAAGCACGTATGGAGTGATCTATCAAAGGGCCAGTGGGAGGCTAAAAATCATGGTAAGCCTTGTTCCTGTATTTGATGATTTGGTCATTATTAAAACGCCTTTTTGAGCTTACTTGGTTTCGCTTTTTTGCAGGTCTTGGGAAATATGCAACAATGAGGCCCCCGTCCGGCGATGAAGAAGCCTCACTCCCTATACTGAAGTCGGCAAAGGAGATCAAGAGGAAAAGGACCTCGACCTCCGAGGGGAAAGATCCTAAAAAGAGAGCGGCTCGTAAGCCTAAAAAGAATGTCCTCCCCCTATCTGCGAAGTCAGCCCAACTTCTAAGGGAGGAGTAAGAAGAAGAATAAAGAGAAGACGATTACGGGCTAGTGGCCCGAGTACGGGAAAATACCGAGGCTCAAAAGTCCATTGAGTCAGTAGGAGCCGAAATTATTCTACCCCGAGATGATGGGGTCTCGGGAGAAGATTTGGTCGAAGTCCCCGAGCCGGCTAAGGCCGAAGGTGCCTTACCTCGAGGTGAAAAGGCCTATGAGAAGGCGGTGGATGTAGTTGCGATGGCCGGGCTCGAGATTCCTCGAGACAGAGAGAATGCTCCAAAAGATCCACTTGGGGAAATAAAGGTCGGAGACTTCCCATCGTTTCCTTTATTCTCCAAGGAAATTATTAGTGAGGCTCGAGCTGTGAAGACTTCTTTAGTAGAAGGAGTCCATGAAGAGGAGGACCCTTTCCGTGGCTATTTTGCTGGGGTCGACAATATCACTGGTTTGAGCGACTTGAAGGTACCGAGGAAGAGCTCGGGTGAAGCTTCCTCGAGTTTCAGATTGACCAGCCAGTTTCTGACCCCTAGTGTCGATCCCAGGTGTCGAACGATTATCATCACGGTCTCGGAGGATGCAGGGATTTTTGCAGCCCCGTAGGGGTGGCTAGTTATCTTCAGAGTCTGGTTAAAGAGGAGGACCAAGCTCTGATGGATGAGGTGGGAGCACCTTGTCTTTTAACGAGTCCCAACGGGCTTTGAATCGGGTAAGCTCCTACTTTCTTTGACAATATCCATCTTTATACTTGAGTTTTTCTCTTCTCGTATAACTCTTTCTTTTCTGTTTTATGGGACTCGGTGAAGCTTTCTTTCAATCTCGAGGGGAGTTAATCCAATATGAGGTCGAGATCTGAGGACTTACTAAGGAGGACCAAGCTCTGATGGATGAGTTGGGAGCACCTTGTCTTTTTAACGAGGCCCGACAGGCTTTGAACCGGGTAAGCTCCTAGTTTCTTTGTCAATATCCATCTTTATACTTGAGTTTTTATCTTCTCGTATAACTCTTTATTTTCTATTTTATAGGCCTCGGTGCTTCATCATGAAGCTTTCTTTCGATCTCGAGGGGAGCTGAGCCGATATGAGGCCGAGATCCAAAGACTTGATGAGGAGAAAGACTCCCTCAAGCTTCTTAGTGAGCAAAGAGGAGAGGAAGCAAAGGGCTTTCGAGCTGAGTTAGTTGCGACTCAAAAAGAACAAAAAGACCTGGTCGAGAAGGTAATGAGAATCTTATAAGTTTATGACATCGATTCGGGTGTGACGACTAACAGTTCGATCCCACAGGTCCAACGAAAGCTCAATTTAATTGGGCAACTTCGTGAGGAAGTGGTTGTGGTAAGGGCGGAGACCATAGCATGGAAGAAAAACATGGACCATCTTGCCTCAGAAAATGAGGCTACTCGAGATCAGCTATCCTCAGCTGAAAGCCAACTCCAAATCATGAAAGAGAAGAACTTGGTTCAAGGCAAGAAAATCGAGGAGTTACAGACTCGGTTGGGTTCAGCAACCTCTTATCAAGAGAAGCTGGTCACGGAATTCAGGGTGGCCAAATCTGAGGCTGAGACGGCCAAAGTCGATGCTGAGGTAATTGTGGTCGTCTACCGATCCGACGCCGAAGCCACTCAAGCTCGATTAAAGGAAGTTGTTAAGGTTGCTCAGGTTCGAGCACATTGGGTTGCCGAGCATGCCAAGTGCCAGTCTCGAAGGGAGGCTCTCGGGGTGATCCACGCTTGTGGCTTCGATCTTACTGCTGAGATCAAAAATGCAAAAGATCTTGAAGTTGAAACCGAAGCATTCTCCTCTCTTGATGATGATGATTCTGGGAGCATGAGTGGGTCTGAGAGTGGAGAAGACCCCGAGGGTGAAGATATTGTTCCTGGAGAAGACTAGGCACTATCTTTCTTTTATGCTTCTTTTTTGGATTTTTCTATAGAATTCTTACCGGGTCGCGTTTCCCTTGTAAATAAAATTTTGATATATGTTTCATTTATGTCTTGTGAAATTGCATTCTAAAGTCCAGGGTTTAAGTAATTCGATCGAAACCGAACTAGAATAGACTCTATGATCGAGTGAGTGCTTGTTAGAACTCGAGGTGAGGTAACCCTTAGGTTTTTGTTTGAGCGAGGAAGGTCTCTCGAACTCAAAGATAAAGTAGCCCTTAGGATTTTTGTACTAGTCCGATAAGGCCTTTGTAAAAAAGGAATGTTTATGGCTTTCTCCCCTTTTCCGACTTGGAAAAAAATTTCATCATTTGTACTTGTAAAATCGGTAATGCCTTAGCATGAAATAAGGAATTGTTCGAGAGTTCGAATAATTTTGTACTCATTAGAGTTTTCAAGGCTTGATATTATCTAAGCCCTTTATGATTTTGCCGAGGGTAGCCTTTTTAACCTGTTTATGAAAAAATTCGAAGGCCTATTTTATTACGGAATTTGGACGTCTCCGAACCGTGTTAATTTGGCCATAGCCTCTTTAATTCGGGATTTTCCTCTTAGGATTATTTTCCCATTTCACTTCGAGTTTGTCTGAAGTGTCAGTCCCCAAGTGGGGCGGCCGTGGCATATAAAAATTGAGGGTTGCCCTTAAGGTCTTATGATCTCGAAGTTATAATAATTTGATCTCGTCTATTTTTCGGGAGGTAGTCCCCGAGCGTGGGGGTATTTATCCGAACTAACGTTATGGTCGGCCCTTGAGCATGTTTACACAATAGATCGAGAATGTGAAATTGTAAAGTAGAAAATTTTTCTAAGGCATGAGATGTCGGCAAGGAAAAATACTTCTCTTATTAAATTATTATACATGCGTACATGTTTAGTGTCAGGGCTCGTGCAACCTATACGGGAACAGTTCATTTGACTGTTTGACCCTTACAAATTTACCTATCGAAACCTCGTTATCACGAACTAATTTCCTTGGAACAAAGTTGACATTCGAGGGCAATTCCCCCC
>ML374577.1:73103-85016 GCA_005239525.1 Nicotiana knightiana | reverse complement strand
AAAATACGCAAAAGGAGACGCCCGGGCGATAGCCGGGCGTTTGCCCCATAAAGCCTGCCCCCCCCTCTCCCTGGCGTTAGGGGGGCGTTTACCCCATAAGGCCTGGCCCCCCCTGGAGTTAGGGGGTGTTAGGGCCATAACGCCAGCCCCCCCTGGCGTTAGGGGGGCGTTAGAGCCCAAACGCCAAGGGTCCCCAGTTTCGCCCAATTCCGAGTTTGACGAGTTAAATGTTTCCCGGTTGAAATAGAAGTCTCCTACACGGTTAGAGTTCGCCCTAAGCCTATAAATAGACTTCTAAATCACAATTAAAGGAGGAATTTTTTGGATCAACAGTAGACAAGAAGAAAATTCCATTGAAGTGCAAGAACATCGATTTCTACAATCTAGTATTTCTTACTTTATATTTCAATTATACAATTGTTTGTAGTTTTGTTTTGTTTAAACATGAGTAGCTAAGTTTTTAATCTAGGGTTTTGGTAGAACCCGTTGGGGATGAATTTCTTTTGATATTAATATATTTTGATTGATTATTCTCTATTTGTTCAACTACGTTCTTATTGTAGTTAATTGAATGGCCATCAATTAGCTGTGCCTATTTAGTATGTATCTACTCGAGAGAGAGTGCATATTTAGGTAATTGTTTGAACAACACCACTTCCCAGAGTATAGACGAAAGTCATAACCGAGGGTTTAGAGGTTGGATTAGAGATAACGATCCTCGGGTGCGATCTAAAGTGAACTGTATTGCGATCTAGCTAGCGTAACTTGAGAGAGTGCGTCTAGTAAATTATCATAATTACTCGAGAGAGATTTATGGTAGATAGAGAGTTCATGATTGATAGAGACGATTAATTAAGCTATAAGAAGTATCGGAGAAAGAATTCACCAACGGGGGAAACCATAACCTTAGACCTTTATTATTATTGTTTACATTATATTGTTAGTTAATTGTTAATTTATTATTTTGTTAGTAGAATTAGTTAAACAACACAAATTGATATTTAAAAGTCTTGAGAAACTTGATTAAACACCAGTTTAGTATTTAATAAACTCAATTGATACGTTCAATTCCTCGTGGGATCGACTTTGGGCTTAATACCCCAGATTTATATTTGCAACGCCCGTTTAGTCTTTATAGAAGACATAGTTGAGCGTGATCACCTGCCTTTGCAATTATTCAATATTGCATTTTACCATTTTCATCGTGAAAATACTTGACAAGGTGTTATTTTTCTTTTGCATAAATACATGCTCAACATCATATTCCACTCATGCGTAATTAATACCATAGCGGCACTTGATGAGTGTCGGTGCTCTTCCTATATTATCCTTTTTGAATTCGGAAAGGCTTATTTACAGTAGAACTAGTCGATCAGCAGAGCAGTCGACGGTTCCGTGTATTTACCCCTCAAGTTGTCCGCTTGGGGGTACCAGCCTAGACTTCTATAGAAACCTTACACTGATAATAACTGTACATGTATCATGATCAAACCTAGCATAGGTTCATATGTTATCCGCATAATAACCTTCTAAGAAAGCCTTGTCCAAAGCCCACTAGGATTTCCATAATCTCAACGGGCACAACCACGATATGTGCATTATTTGGAGAAACAAGTGACGTTATGCTAATCGTTAATGTGCAAATAGTCGAATCTGGAGGGGGAAAGGTCTAACTTTGTTTATTTTGCAGAAAATGAGGCACGAAGTCCCCAGGTTCGGCATGGTCTGAAATATACCACCGTTATTGCTGGATTGGTGGGAAAACCTTTCGCCAATCAACAAAAATCATGTGAAAAGGGTTCTCGGAAACTTACCCTCCTTATTAGACATCCAGCCAAATAACATGGTGATCGATTCTGCTACTATGTTCTGGGACGGAGAAAGGTTTTTATTTCATTTTGGCAATATAGAAATGACTCCTCTCTTGGAGGAAATAAGAGGCTTCACTGGATTACCCTGGGATAGTCCCGGTTTGTTAGTTCCAGAAAATCGCACTCCCAGGGGGTTTCTAAAAATGATGGGTATGAGAAAGAATGATGACTTGGCATTCTTGAAGAAGTCCTACATACCCATTGACTTCCTCTACGAACGGTATGGACACAACAAATCTTATCGTATTTTTCATGACGAATTCTCAATCAGGTCCCTGGGTTGGACTCATCGTAGGGTTTTCGTATTCATCATCTATTTTCTGGGTATGATAGTGTTTCCAAGCCAAGGGGACAGGATTTATACCAGGTTGGCCATGGTAACCAAAGCTTTAATGGAAGGGATCAAAGGACAAACATATATTATTGTTCCAATGATTGTAGCAGAAATGTACCGAGCTCTGGATCGTAGCAAGAAGGGGTTCAAACTTTTTTGACGGTTGTAACTTGATGCTGCAGATTTGGTTGTTGGAACATCTTCAAAGAGGTCAATATCGCCAAGAATTTCCGCGAAGACCATGGAATGACCACATAGCTTTCCATCATCCGAAAAGAATGACCTTCATCCCAGAGAGGTTTGCACAACTAGAGAATGCTTAGAATGGGTACAGTTTTTCAACAATCTGATCGAGGACAAGATTCATTGGATGTTCGAGTGGTTCCCTACTAACGAATTCATCATCAGATCCCGGAATGTTCTGTATTTGGTGTTGATTGGGTTAAGGGGCATATATCCCTATGTTCCTATCAGGGTCATGAGACAAGCTGGTAGAAAACAAGCCATACCGGGAGTCTCCAAAATGGGTCATTACAAAGCATATTTTCAAGTCGATGCCATTCCATACAAATGTGAGGCCCAACACCTGTGGAATTTGAAAATTATTGTGGAAAAGGATACCATCGAGCCAGATCCATACCACGCAGGTCATGCGTACTTCTACCCATCATGGTTGGATGATAGCATAGCAGGAATCGTCGAGCCAAGGTTCGGTCAAGGAAACAGGGTCATAGATGAAGCTGTTGAAGCACAAGTGAAGTATAAATGGCTATGCAAAAGATTCCTAGAGTCCAAGGCCAGTCATTTGGAACAACACAAATTGACATAGAGTCCATTAACAAGTGGAGGGAAATGGCTACAATGTCAACAGAAAGGTTGGAGTATTTAGAGCAGTCTGATGGAGCTTGAAGGGAAGATGATGAAAAGGGTCGTGGATTGTCAGAACACAGAGGGAAATGAAGGAGGACACCTAGCAAGGGCGTATCTATGGATCAACATGCACGACTTGGGGAATGTGATTGACAGAGCCAAGAAGCCCAAGCTTGGAGAAGGTCCCTATGGGACCAAGTAGATTAGCATTATTTATTTCTTTTAGAGTCGTTTTAGAATTCGAATGTAATAAGGCAAATGCCAGTAGTGACTCATTTACTTATTGCCGCTTTAGGTTCGTCTTATTTACTACATTAATGAAATGAAGCAGTTATCAACATTAAATTTCTCCAAATCTACATGTCGCTAGGCCTACCTCGGGCACAACGAGGGTCCCAAATTAGGACGCGCATTTATATTTCTGCAATACGTGTTTAAATACTGTAAATACCTTTTCAGAATCCTTACTGACTTGTTTACCTTTTTGGTTTTTCTTTATTTTTTATTATTCCCATCCCCTAAGTTTGGTTCGCACATATTGGCATCATCAGCATATCACACCAGATCCAGAAGCTCTCCACCTCCTCCTCCTCCTCCAAGTGATCCAAGAAGTAAGGGAAAAGCTAGAATGGATGATATGAGTGGTGTCAGGACAAACAACACCACACATGCAGAGAATGTTGAGACTTTAGACGGTCGGAGTACTCCGACATAGAATGATTTGGTCTTACGGTTGGAGTAGAAGATACTAGAATTGCAAAGGGGGCTTGAGCAGGTCCGCAACTTGGAAAACCTCTCCCTCACCTTAAATGTCCCAGACATCAACCAGCAAAATACTCAAAACCAGTACCTCCTCAAAGCATATCAAACCAACGTCCGCAAAATCCTCCCACACCCCATCAATACGCAACACCTCCCCAAAATCCCAATCCTCTACCAGTACTAACGCCTCCTCAACACCAACATCTCCCGACTTAATACTCGCAAACCACCACTTGCCATACTTCTCAACATACCCCACAACCTATCCCCGATCTGCAAAATTCAACTAATGATCATCACTACATTCAAACCCCCGGCATCCACCAAAACAATCCCATATACGTAGAAACCTTACACCACTTCACTCAACTAACCTCATACACACCAGAATCCGCAAAGAAGGACCTGCTCATCAAGAATATGACAGAGGAGCTCAAGAAGCTCACAAGCCGAGTCCAGGGTGTTGAAGGAGGCAAAGGGATTGAAGGTCTGAATTATGAGGATCTATGTATTCAGCCAGACGTAGAACTTTCGGAGGGTTACAAACCTCCTAAGTTCGAGATGTTTGACGGAAAAGGTGACCCAAAAGTACATTTGAGGACATACTGTGATGAGCTCGTGGGAGTTGGGAAGGATGAAAGGATTCACATGAAGTTGTTCATGAGAAGTCTCACTGGGGACGCCCTATCTTGGTATATCAGTCAAAACCCAAGAAGTGGGTTAATTGGGTAAGCATGGCATCAGACTTCATGGATCGATTCAGGTTTAACACAGAAAATACACTGGACGTCTTCTACATACAGAACCTCAAGAAGAAACCAACGAAAACTTTCCGCGAGTATGTTACTCGATGGAGGTCAGAAGCTACAAAGGTTAGGTCAGCATAGGAGGAAGAGAAAATGAACAAATTCTTCGTCAGGACCCAAGATACACAATATTATGAGAGGTTAATGGTCATCGAGAATCACAAATTCTCTGACATCATCAAACTCTAGGAAAGGATTGAAGAAGGGATCAAGAGCGGAATAGTAATCTATTTTGAAGCATTGTAGGCTACGAACAAAGCATTATATTTAGGGGGTATATCAAAGAAGAAAGAAATAGGAGCGGTAATGGTAGCCTAAGGTGCAAAATCTCCACTCACGTACCAAACACCTCCACCTACATATCAAACTTCACCTCCTAGATATCCACAACCCGCTACCGCCTATCACACCTATAACACCCAGCCAGCCTATTATTATTCACCTCCAGCTCATCAAAACTATCAAAAACCCAGACCCAATTTCGATCGAAGACCACCCAGACAATACACCCCTATTGTTGAGCCCATCGACCAACTATATGAAAGACTAAAGGCTATCGGATATGTCACTCCTATTCCCGATGTTGCTAGGGAAAACTCTTCCTAGTGGGTCAACCCAAACAAAATATGTGCATACCATTCCGGCATGAAGGGACATACCATCGATTAATGTCACACTCTGTAAGACAAGATTCAGACACTGATTGATACCAAAGTCATACAAGCAAAGAAGTCACGCCCAATGTCCGCAACAACCCTCTCCCGGACCATAGGGGTGAAGGAGTAAATGTGATAGAACTGATGAAGAATGGGATCCTGAAGGGTCAATTGGGATTATTCGGGAAGGCGATGACCCTAAGAATCCTGCAGTTACACTCACTCCTATTGTGGTACAGGTGCAACCACCAGTCAAAGTTGAGATAGCCACATCAACTCCGTTCGAAATCGAAGTGACAACACCTGCAGCTACACCTGCTCCATTTGAAGTAGAAGTAACCACACCCTTCACTGTGACGGTAGCATCCACACCGCCCTTTAAATCCAATGTTGTACCTTAGGATTATGTTGCCGAAGCCAGGAGGAAAGGGAAAAAGTCTGTTGTTGCACAAGGGATGACCAAAACTGGAAGAATCTATACACCTGAGAATTTGGGAGGAACAAGTAAGGAAGCCACTGCCAAACAACCCATCATTGAAATCGGTCCGGATGATCTCTCGAGGAAGGTACAGGCAACGGAATATTCTGTGGTAGACCATCTGAACAAAACTCCCACCCAAATATCCATCCTGTCACTGCTACAAAATTCTGAGGCGCATAGGAATGCTCTGATGAAGGTGTTGAATGAAGCGTACGTGCCCAACAATATCACCAGTAGGGAAATGGCCAACATGGTGGGGCAAGTGCTGGAGAGCCACAAGATCGCCTTTCACGAAGATGAGTTTTTGCCAGATGGATGAGCCACAATAGGGAACTGCACATCACAATGCAATGCGAGGATAAGTTCGTTGATAGGGATTTGATAAACGGAGGATCCATTCTCAACATCTATCCATTGAAAACTCTAAAAAGGTTGAGCAAGGGTTTGCATGAAATACGATCAGGAACTATGAATGTGAAGGCGTTCGATGGGTTGCAAAGAGCCACAATTGGGGAAACCAATTTATGCTTGCAGATGGGCCCCGCTTGGTTCGATGTTGAATTTCAGGTGCTAGACATATCCGCCTCCTACAATTTGCTTTTAGGACAACCTTGGATACATGCCGCTAGGGCTATTGCGTCCACTTTGCACCGGGCTGTAAAATTTGAATGGAATCATTAAGAAGTAATCATTCATGGAGATGGGAGCAATCCCATTTATACCAATCAAACTGTTCCGGTCGTGGAAAATAGAAGATGGTTGGGCGGAGAGACTTATCACCGCATAGAGCGCGTCAATGCAATTGAGAAAGATAAATAGTGGAGTAGCAAAATAGAAATCATACTGGCATGGTCGGGGTATGAACCTGGCAAAGGACTCGGGAAGAAACTCCAAGGCATTACCAAGCCAATACAGTTGAAACGTCATGGTACAACATTTGGGTTTGGATATCCATATACCTGGCAAGAATATGATGATTGGTCCCGCCATGTCGTGGTCCCTATTACCTTCTTGAGCAGCCAGTGCCACATTTGATTCAATCCTTTCATCAGGGCGATACAATATGGAGATCCGGAGAAGAAGAAGCTTTGGCGGGGCTAAGGATCATGTTCTTGGAAGACGAAGATATGGATTGCAATGTGATAGTTGAAGAGGAGGAGAAAGAAGGCCTTATCATTCAGACAATGGAGAGGGGAGCATTTGTCAGAAACTGGACCTCCACACCATCCAAGGCCAGACGAGTCCCGAGGTAGCATGGCTACTAGTGTTATTTGAAAAACAATTCTTTTGAGAATTCTGTTTCAAGAACATCTTTCTTTCAGTATTTCGTTTTGGAAAACATTGTTTGAAGTCATTTAAACGCTACTTTATTTAAAATTTAAGCATTTTTATCAATAATTTCATGTTTTGTTATCATTACATTAATATTTTTCCTCTACAACATTACTATTTCTTACCTTGATGAACCAACACCTGTGACATGTTATGAGACAACTCAACACAAGTATAGTGATTTCGGAAGAGACAGAAGAAGAAGATGTGATACCTGAAGAGATCGTCAGAGAAGTTGAGAACTTTGAGAACAAACCTAAGTCCAACCTGGACGAGACTGAGATAGTCAATTTGGGAAATTCTGAAACCATCAAAGAAACTCGCATAAGCATCCACTTGTCACCGTCAGAAAAGGAAGAATACACTCGCTTCCTAAAAGAATATGAGGACATTTTTGCATGGTCAAATGATGACATGACCGGGGTTTAGCATATCCATAGTGGCTCATAAATTGCCTACCAATCCAATATGTTCGCCAGTAAAGCAGAAGCTCAGAAAGTTCAAACCAAACATGAGCCTAAAAATCAAGGAAGAAGTCACTAAGAAGATCAAAGCCAAAGTCCTCAGGGTAGTTGAGTATCCAACCTGGTTAGCCAACATTGTGCCGGTTCCGAAGAAAGATGGGAGAGTCAGGGTGTGTCGACTATTAGGATTTAAATAGAGCAAGTCCCAAGGACGATTTCCCACTACCAATACACAAACTGATTGATAACTGCGCCAAGCATGAGCTCCAGTCCTTTGTAGATCACTTCGCGGGTTATCATCAAATCTGGATGGAAGAAGAAGACACAAAAAAGATAGACTTGATTACACCGTGGGAAGTATATTTCTACAAGATGATGCCGTTTGGTTTGAAGAATGTTGGGGCCACCTAGATGAGGGCCATGACAACCATCTTCCATGATATGATACACACGGAGATAAAGGTGTATGTTGACGGCGTCATCATCAAATCCAAGAAAGCCACAGATCACATAGTAGACTTGAGAAAGTTCTTTGACCGACTGTGAAAGTATAATATAAAGCTGAACCCCACAAAATGTGCATTCAGGGTTCCTGCCGGAAAATTGTTAGGATTCATCCTCAGTCGCCGAGGAATCGAGTTGGACCGTCAAAGGTCAAAGCTATCCAAGAATTACCACCACCAAAGAACAAGAAGGACGTGATGAGATTCTTGGGACATCTCAATTACATCATCCGCTTCATAGCAAAGTCCAAGGTGATATGTGAACCAATTTTCAAAATGCTGAAGAAGGATGCCGCAACCAGCTGGACTAAGGATTACTAGAAGGCTTTTGATAAAATCAAGGAATACCTTTCCACACCACCAATCCTAGTCCCGCCAGAAACCTGGTAGACCACTATCACTCTATCTTTCGGTATTAGATGGGGCTTTCAGTTGTGTTTTGGGACAACATGACGAGACGGGGAGAAAGGAGCAAGCCATATATTACCTGAGTAAGAAGTTCACACCTTATGAAGCACGATATTCTTTGCTGGAACACACCTACTGTGCTCTGACATGGATAGCTCTGAAACTGAGGCATTACTTCTGTGCATGTACCACGTATCTCTTCTCAAGGATGGATCCCCTGAAGTACATCTTTCATAAGCCTATGCCTACAGGGAAGCTGGCCAAGTAGCAAATATTGTTGAGTGAATTCGATATCATCTATGTAACTCAGAAGGCCATCAAAGGACAAGCATTGGCAGATCATTTTGCTAAAAACCCTGTAGGAGGAAAATACGAACTACTAAAAATGTATTTTCCTGAAGAGGTAACATTCGTAGGAGAAGACATTACTGAAGCCTACGACAGGTGGAGACTACTTTTTGACGGAGCTGCAAATTTCAAAGGAGTCGGTATCGGAGCCGTCCTGGTATCACAAACTTGTCAGCACTACCGATGTCTGCAAAACTTAGGTTTCCATGCACCAATAATATGGTTGAGTATGAAGCTTGCATATTAGGGCTCAATTTGGCTGTCAACATGAATGTTCAGGAACTGCTGGTAATTGGTGACTCGGACCTACTGGTGCACCAGGTACCAGGAGAATGGGCTACCAAGAATACCAAAATACTACCATATCTACATCATGTACAAGAGATAAGGAAGAGGTTCACAAAGATAGAGTTCCGGCATGTCCCTAGAATCCAGAATGAATTTGCAGATGCATTGGCCACTTTGTCCTCCATGATACAACATCCGGTCAAGAATTTAATCGATCCCATTCCGGTGAGAATCCATAATCAGCAAGCGTACTGTGCTCATGTCGAAGAAGAGATAGATGGAAATCCGTGGTTCCACAATATCATGGAGTATTTGGCCAAGGGAGAATATCCAGAGCATGCAAACCACACTTAGAAATGCACACTTTGGAGGTTGTCCAATCATTTCTTCCAAAGCGGAGGAATCCTGTATAGAAGAACTCCTGATCTAGTATCGTTAAGATGTGTCGATGCCAAAGAGGATTGCAAATTGCTTGAAGAAATACATACCGGAACCTGCGGCCCGCATATGAACGGTTTCGTCCTAGACAAGAAGATACTCAGGGTCGGATACTTTTGGATGACTATGGAAAAGGATTGCATTTGATATGTCCAAAAATACCACCAGTGCCAGATACATGCAGATATGATACAGGTGCTTCCAAACGAACTCAATGCAACAAGTCCACCTTGGCCTTTTTCTGCCTGGGGAATGGATATCATTGGTCCAATCGAACCCACTGCTTCGAACAGGCACAAATTCATTTTAGTGGCCATTGATTATTTCACCAAATGGGTTGAAGCTACATCTTACAAGGTTGTAACCAAGAAAAGTCGTTGCAGACTTTGTCAGGGATCGTATTGTTTGTCTATTCGAGGTTCCAGATTCCATCATCACTGACAATGCCGCTAATCTCAACAGTGATCTGATGAAATCCATGTATGAAACTTTTAGAATCAAGCACAAGAACTCCACAACATATATGCATCAAATGAACGAAGTCGTGGAGGCCGCCCACAAAAACATCAAGAAGATACTAAGAAAAATGGTAGAGAATCACAAGAAATGGCATGAGAAGTTTACATTTTCCTTATTAGGATATCGTAACACAATCCGCACATCAACTAGAGAAACTCCTTACCTATTGGTTTACAGCACTGAAGTCGCCATCCTCGCCGAGGTAGAAATTCTTTCCTTGAGAATTATACAAGAAGCCGAACTCAGTGATGCAGAATGGGTAAGCAGTCGCTGTGAGAAATTATCTCTCATAGATGGAAAAAAAATGAATGTAGTGTGTTATGGTCAGCTTTATCAAAATAGGAAGTCTAGAGCTTTCCAAAAAAGGGTCGAACCTAGACAGTTTACACTAGGGCAGCTGGTGTTGAAACGGATCTTTGCACATCAAGATGAAGTCAAAGGGAAATTCTCACCCAACTGGCAAGGTCCTTATATATTTTCACAGGTTACCGACAGGAGGAGCACTCATACTCGCAGAAATGGACAGAGAGATTTGGTCAAAGCCTATCAATTCAGATGTAGTCAAAAGATACTATGTGTAATTATATTTGCATTTCTTCATATGATGTAATTGAAATATGCTTGACCTGACTCTCATTTAAGAGGGGATACGTAGGCAGCCTTGTGGGTTCGGTCACAATTTAATAAAAATTTCCATTTTCCTCATAATCAGAATCTGGGGCAGAATTTTGAGGAGGACCCTCAAAATTCCGAAGAAAGTTCAGCCAACGACATTGCATGCAGAGCAGCCAGAAGACCATTTAGATAACTGGAACAAAATTTTGAGGAGGACCCTCAAAATTCTATGGCAAGGAGGCCGCAATGTCTTTGATAACATCATAATCACTGGTTCTTCTAGTTGATTTCTTAATCTGCATATTACTATGTTTTGAAAACCATACACGGATACTTTTGAAAAACTTTATTTTTATCCAAATTCTACCCATGGTAACTCGAACAGAACCCTCAGGTAGATCTAAGCAAAGCAAGCAGACAAAGTCACGAACCAACCTCCCCCGCAAAAGTCACAGATTTTCTTTGGATGCAGGAATAGGTCATCGCCGTAAATATAGTCGCAACAACAGAATCACCGGACATAAATATGTCTCCAGCTAAGAATACTTCTCTCTTATTTGATACTCATCCATTTTCACGAGACTAAGAATTGTCTCAATCTTGCATAAGGCTAAGCCCTGCCTCTCTATTTGCATAAGGCTAAACATTGTCTTCTCTTTGCATGAGACTAAGCACTGTCTCGAATCTTGCATGAGGCTAAGCCATGCCTCTCTGTTTTCATAAGGCTAAGCTTTGCCTTCTTCTTGCATGAGACTAAGCACTGTCTCGAATATTGCATGAGGCTAAGCCTTGCCTCTCTATTTGCATAAGGCTAAGCAATTCCTTCTCCTTGCATAAGGCTAAGCCCTGCCTCTCTATCTGCAGAAGGCTAAGCATTCCCTTCTCCTTGCATGAGACTGAGAACTATCTCGAGTCTTGCATGAGGCTAAGCCCTGCCTCTCTATTTGCATAAGGCTAAGCATTGACTTCTCCTTGCATGAGGCTAAGCCCTGCCTCTCTATCTGCATAAGCTAAGCTCTGCCTTCCCTTTGCATAAGACCAAGCACTGTCTCAAATCCTGGATGAGGCTAAGACCTGCCTCTTTATTTGCATAATGCCAAGCTCTGCCTTCCCCGCACAAGACTAAGCATTGTTTCCCTTTGCATAACACAAATGTTGCTCTATTTCAAACCTTGCATTATAATCTTCTTTCGGTGAACTTCCTTCTCAGATACTTCT
>ML374577.1:54602-73004 GCA_005239525.1 Nicotiana knightiana | reverse complement strand
CAGTTCACTTTAGATTGCACCCGAGGTATCGTTATCTCTAATCCAACCTCTAAACCCTCGGTTATGACTTTCGTCTATACTCTGGGAGTGGTGTTGTTCAAACAACTACCTAAATATGCACTCTCTCTCAAGTAGATACATAATAAATAGGAACAGCTAATTGAGGGCCCTTCAATCAACTACAAAAAGAACGTAGTTGAACAAATAGAGATTAATCAACCAATCAAAACTATATTAATATCACAATAAGTTCATCCCCAACGAGTTCCACCAAAACCCTAGATTAAAGAAATTAGCTAAACATGTTCATAAGAATCAAAACCAAAATAACTTTCATAATTAAACTACAAAGTAATGAATAAAAGCTGTAAAAATCGATGTTTCGCTTCTCTGAGTAGTATTCCACAGGCGTCTCTTGTCTCTAATGGAATCCCCCTTCAAGTTGTGTTTTTGGGTCTATTTATATGTTTGGGATAAACCCTAGCCGTGTAGGAGACTTCTATTCCAACCGGGAAACACTTAAAACCTTTAAAACTCGGAATTAACCGGACAGGGACCCAGGCGTTAAGCCCCAAACGCCCCCTTATCGCCAGGGCAGACCTGGCTTTAGGGGTCTAACGCCCCACTAACGTCAGGCTGACCCTGGCTTTAGGGGCCAAACGCCCCACTAATGCCCGGGTTGGCCTGGCTTTAAGGCCAAAATGCCCGGCTATAGCCCGGGTCACTCCTTTTCGACTCTTGAGAGTATTTTCGACGTTCATGCATCCATTTAGCTCGGTTTCCATCTCCAATGCACCTACACATGAAATAGACTCCAGTATGCACATAAAAAGGGTACTTTTATCATTAACGCACATAAAATGTAAGGCATATAACGTGTTAAACCATGAATTCTAGACATGCATCATGAAGCATGATCATGAATTGGTCCTTATCAGTTTATAACTTTGTTAATCTTCAAACTTGTTTTTTTAGAATCTTCATAGTTTCAAAGTGTCTGTCTCTGTGCTATGTGTGATTCTATTCCCAAAGTATGCTTCCTAATCTTGTCTTGCACTTTTATGAATCGTAATTCTTTGCTGGCTGAAAGCCAAAGTAGTCTAAGTACTGTCATGGCCTTCCTGGTGTGAGCATTGCTCAGGGTTCATATGAGACCCTCGTGAACTCTGACACACCAGGATTTGGTCCATAGCTTTCCTTAAAATTGATCTGATTATTCCTCTCTAGCATGAGCACTGCCCGGGGTTCGTGAAGCCCTTGGGAACTCTGACACACTAGGGAATTGGTCTTAGTATGAAACATAGGTGAATCAGTCACTATTGAGCTAACACTGATTTTTGGAGATATTGTGGATCGAAGGGCCTGGCCTATCCAGATGTATTTGGGTGTGCTGCAGGCTTCCTATAGTCTATACTTTTTTGTAATTTATTCGATTATGGTCTATAATAATTATTTGTAAATACAATTGGGGGTGATAATAAAATTGGGAAATGGGCTTATTTGATATCCTGTATGAAAGGGTTAGATAGCATGTCTATAGGTCTTTTACTATTATATGTTAGATAACATGCCTATAGGTTTTACTTTGCGCCCAGAAATATTTTGCTGAAAGCTTGTCTAAGTGTTTATGTTTTCCATTGCATGATTAGATACCACGCCTATAGGAAATGCAATAATCAAGTTCAACTTAAAGCATATTCAAATTTGCTTCTGTAAAAATCATGGCTATAGGTTTTAATAAATTGTCACACTCTCTTAGCTAATACGCATGTCTATAATGGCAGTTTCAAAGGTAAAACTCACGCTCATAGGGGTAATTATCATCTGTGTTGAATAGTAAACTGGAACTCTGCATAGTGTTTTGTTAAATACCACTAGAAAGCATTCCTATAGGAGTAACTAATAATTCTGAGCATTTTTTGTTGTCAATTGCTAAGTAACTCACCTAGATAACCTGCCTATAGATTTAGATGCTTTTAATTGAAATCAATAGGCAATTACAGAATCACCTAGGAATTACTGTCAGCACATTTACATTACAGAATTACCTAGAGGTAATTTTCATAAACTGACAGCATGTTTAAAATCCAGAATCACATAGAAACCATGTCTATAGGATTCAATAGCCTTAATCGTTAAAACTGCCAATACACCAATGTGTTCATGTGCATTTGCCGCCTTAGGTGTGGGGGCTAAATTGAGCCTTTATCTGCATCTGTATGAAAAGTCCAATATGTTTTGTATGTATCTTAGTTTTACAATTTTGAGCAACCTAAGTTGAGTCTAGAACCATCCAAAAATAGAGGTCCCAATGCCTCCAAGACCATAGGTAAGGGACGTGTAGTGCACGCATAGGACACGAGTTAGAATTGATTAAAGTGCTTTAGATAAAACTCAAAGATAGTAATCGGGTAGCAGGAGATGATAGTCTGTGCCCGCTGAATAATATGAGTAACACCCCCGTCTTGGGGGAGTTACGAAGAATTATTTATGTTGCACGGGGTGATTCTATAGGCTAAAGAACTTAGGTCCCCCCATCCCTATTGAATCATTCCTCGCTTTTCTTGTTTAGACTAATTCGCATAAATTAAGTTTGGCCGAGATCCACTGTCGCGGACCTCGAAGGGTGCCTGACATCTTCCCCTCAAGGTAATTTGAGCCCTTACCCGATCTCTAGTGATGCAAACTGGTATAATCTAGCCCTAACGCACCTTAATCCGTTAGGTGGCGACACTCCAACAACCAATTCCTTTTCCCTTCTCTCAAAATAAATTGTCAAATGTCGAAACACAATTTCGCAAGAAAAAAAGGGGCGCGACAGTTTTGATTTAAGATCTATACTCAATCATTCTATGTTTACTGATTTCATAACTCAGTCTTTATTACCCCGTTTTGATGGATATAAAATGTTATTTTGTGCTGAGCACCCTATTTTTACAGATAACCCGAGTGGCTTGAGAGGTTTATGATAAGAGTGAGTTTTGCCCGAGAGGCTTATTATGTTTTCATCATTTTTTTGACTTACTGTTTTATCACTTCGTTTGAAAACTGTTGAAAGATGTTTTAAATGGGTTTACTAAAACTGGGTTTAAATAAGCTGAGTTGATTCAAAACCCTGATTTTAAAAGCCTGTTGTGTTCTACTGAAATTTCATGATATGAACTGTATATGTTTTATTGCTCGTCACTACTGCTAAGTTTTTATTTACTTTTGTTACTTACTGAGTTGGCGTACTCACATTACTCCCTGCACCTTGTGTGTAGATTCAGGGGTTGCTGGATGTGCTAGTAAGTGTTGATTCCATCCGTCATGGATCTGTTGGAGTTAGCAAGGTAGCTTCATGGCGATCGCAGCCCTGCTCTTCTCCCTTCTATCTTCCTATAGATGTTATTAGTTGGTTTCCATACTATATTGGTCTTAGTATTATCAAACAGTTCTTAGTAGATGCTCATGACTAGTGACACCCCGATGTCACGTTTTCTTTCCACACTATTGTTTTGATTTAAACACTTTATGAAGGTTTATTCTTAAATAGCTTTAATTTTATTTTAAGAATGAAAATATTGATTGGTTTTGGTAATGTGTCGGCTTGCCTAGTACTATGATAGGCACCATCACGACAGGATAGTTTGGGTCGTGACAAGTTGGTATCAGATCCTAGGTTACATAAGTCTCACAAGTCATGAGCCGGTTTAGTAGAGTCTTGCGGATCGGTGTGGAGACGTCCGTACTTATCTTCAAGAGGCTACCAAACCCTTAGAAAAATTTTCACTTGTATTCAAACGTGCGGAATTGATTCAGCTTGAAACATAACTCTTTGAATTCCTTTCACGCATTAGTGTGTGCATGTGAGCGCTCAGTATCGGCTGTGTATGGCTTGCTTGTGATTCCATGAATGAGGTTCGAGACGAGTATTTTGTGTTTTGTTGGTGGGTCAATCTGGAGGACTTGAGGCCGGAGTTATACCGCAGCTTAAGTGTAGTAGTTTCGCATGTGAGAACTTGTGTGTTTGGACTTATGCGTCGGTAGTATCCCTATGAGTGGAAATTGTGGCTCAATGAGCGGTTAAATGGCCATATGATTAATATGATGTGACAGTGAGATGTGTTCAGATGATTTGAATGTGAACAAAAAAGTTTCGGGATGTAAAAATGGGCTTTGAGTGCGTGATTTCCATCTTGATTTGATTTATAGACTCAAGTTAAGAGAGTATTGGAGGATCTTTCACGTTGTTAAATTGTGGGACAAATTAAATTCTCACGTATTGTTAATGAGTTTGGACTTAGAAGGATTAAGTGATTGCATAGTAATTGTGGTTGCGCAAGGGTATAACAAGATGCCAATTTGAGGCTAAACATGTGGGTTATCTCCTGCGGAATAATCTACGTAGGCGTGTTCCTTATAATGTTGAGTATATGTTTCTTTTCTACTAACAGGGTGTATGTATTGAAATATTAATTTGAATTTGGTTGAAAAAGTTGACTTGATTGTCACGAGAATGAAGGCGAGCTTAGTAGTTGAATTGAGGTATTTTATGGTTTGTGTTAACTGAGCTTGTGAAGAATTCTTGTTGAACTGGCTGCAGTAATATGGCAGTAATAGAGTATGGATATTGTGTGTTATGGAATGTTTTGTTCTATGGCTTTGAGCCAAGTCGGGGATCCTGCTATTGGCAATTCAATTTCATGGTTATATGTTAAATTTTAGTTTTGGTCTGAGGCATACTTGTGTGTTAGTTATGACTTGTAGAGGTGAAGATCGAGGATGACTCGGTCAAGGAAGTTCCTGGATACGGGTTACATTGCACTTTACGAATATATATAAATTATGGAATGATTAAGTTGTTAGTTTGAAGGATGTAGTGTGCACGGAATATGAATTGATTGGTCGTGTTAAGGCAATGTTACTTCTTTGAGTGTTGATTGTGCTAAATGAGCATGTATCTTTTGGCCTGTTTGGGCGGAGCAAATTAGATTTGAACAGAGTGGATGACTCTCGAGCTCGAGAGGGTTCTAATGGATTCAAAATGTATATGTGGCAATATTCTTGGGTTTGATGACCTGTGTGGCTTGGTCAAATTAGAGGAATTTAATTCTGATAGCTTGATTAGGTGCAAATGGATTTCAAACTGTTCTTGATGGTTTCTACCATGGTTTGAATCGGATATTTTCTACCGGTGTGGGGAACGTGTTGTGTATTGTGATTTCCTCCTAGAAGGAAGCAAAAGGAAGGTTTCTAACTAACCGGGTATGTAAATTGCTGGTGACTCAATGTTGATAATGAGATTCTTGTTCTTGTCATATGATGGCATGATAGATGCATTGTGTTGTTCGGGATTAAGATTTACATGTACAAGGTGGAATTTCATTCTTGAAGGGAAGGTCACGAATTTTGGACATAATGGTCAATTTTAGATGTTTAGATGAATGTTATAGCTGCTCGCCTTGAGACGGGTGCGCTTTTCAGTAGGTGCATTATGTTTTGACTTACAGATGTTCATTGGTACTCATCTGGTTGATAGACTACTAATATTTAAATTATTGCTATGTGGCACGGAAGAAGTATAAAGGTATTCCTCGTGGGATGATCGTGCATGAAAGATGTGTTAGTCATTCGAGTGCTAGAGTTGGGATCAGTTATGGTGGTTCATGTGTTATATGAATTTAAGACTGGGTAGTTACTATTTCTACGTTAGCCTGTCGATTTGAGTTGTGATAGCACACTTTGCACATGCCTACTCTGTGGCGTGTTATTTATACCAGTTGAGGAGTATGTGAATCTTATTTCGTTATCATGTACATGTGCACTTATTTGATTGGTCCCGCATGATATACTTGGACCGAAGGCCTGTGAACATGCCACTTGGATTATGTTATTGGCAAGAGAGTTATCCATGCAGATCTATGTACTGATATTATTGGCACGTGAGTTGTCCGTGCGGGTCCAGATATTGATACTAAATCATGTGAGTTGTTCGTGCAGGTGATGTTAATGTGAGATCTAGGAGAGCTGGATACCACTATTAGATTCGAGTGTCTTGGTTCTACTAAGTGATATGAGCTCATAACATTGTGGTTGTGGTGGTTCTTGTTGAACCTGCAAAAAAAATGACTCCCTTCTTTGAGACATTTTCCATTTTTGAGTACATGGATTGGTGTAGTTTGTGACTTGAATTATATTGGTGTGGCATATTTGTTTAGTTGTGTTTGATCAAATAAGGTCATTGGACCTAGAATGGGTACTATCAAGTTTGACTATGGCGTGTTTGGGAGAATAATTTAGAATTTGGCTTAAATAATTGGCTATGGTACTTGTTGAACACATGAAGCTCCATGACTTGTTGTTTTGGTTAATGGCTGTGAGTTCCTGTATTTTTCTTTCATTATCGGTGGTGTACGAAGGTTTTGGAACGAGGTTCTGTTGAATGTGGGATTTCTTACTAGTACTTGGTTGGTTTGAGTAGTTACGGTAATCAAGAATGGTCTTGCGAGTATACAAGTTGTGTAGTATGGTATGTGATTATATCTTGGGTTATTGTTATGGCTTGACACAACTTGTTCAGATTATGCAGTGTGTGGATGTGAGATTCGGGTCTTGAAAAGAATTCTGGATGTTAGAAATTGGGCTCCCAGGTTTTTGGGCTAAGGTGAAAGTAATGATCATCAATTGTGTTGTGTTGTCACGCCTATATGGAATAGAGTGACGTGGGATCACCCCCGAGTATGTGCGTGGTAAGGTGGAATAGTGATTCGAAGGTTTAGGAACAACCCTTAGCACACAGTTTACATCACAGTTTTGGAGGGTAGTACAATGAGGATTAGGTACACAAGTTCAACTGAGTACAACATTTCACCCTCAGATGGACGGACAGTACGAGCACACTATTCAGATATTTGAGGATATGTTACGCACTTGTGTCATTGATTTTGGAGGTTCTTGAGATAAATTTCTGCCATTGGCAGAGTTTGCTTACAATAACAACTACCAATCGAGCATTCAGATGGCTCCGTATGAAGCTTTATATGGGAGACGGTGTCGGTCTCTGGTTGGTTGGTTAGATCCGGGTGAGACTAGGTTATTGAGTACTGATTTGGTTCAGGATGCTTTGGAGAAGGTTAAATTGATTCAGGAGCGGCTTCACACGGCGCAGTCTAGACAGAAGAGTTATCTGACCGGAAGGTCCGTGATGTTGCTTACATGGTTGGGGAAAAGGTTCTGCTCAAGATTTCAACCATGAAGGGTGTGTTGAGGTTCAGGAAGAAGGGTAATTTGAGCCTTTGGTATGTTGGGCCTTTTGAAATACTTAAGAAGATTTGGACAGGTGGCTAATGAACTTGCATTATCGTCTAGTCTATCAGGTGTTCATCTAGTATTCCATGTATCCATGCTCCGAAAGTATGTCGGGGATCTTTCTCATATTCTGGATTTTAGTACAGTGCAGTTGGACGATAATTTGACTTATGATGTGGAGTCGGTGGCCATTTTAGACCGACAGGTTCTGAAGTTGAGAAATAAAGAAATTGCCTCCGTGAAAGTGTTATGGCGAAACCAACGAGTTAAAGAGGCCATTTGGGAAGCCGAAGAGGAAATCAAGAAGAAGTACCATCATTTTTTGAATATTCGTGTATTTATAAAGTAGTGTCCTACGAAAATGCTAAGAGTTACCTTATATGAATTATGTATCAACTGTATAGCTGATGTTAAAGGTGTTCCTTTTTGGTAGTATACTGCTCGTGAGGCCATGGTTGGCATGTTTATTTTATGTTATGTTGCGTCGTTGATTCATGAATATGTTGTTAGGACTGTTTTTGGTGATTCTCTGGCAGGTGGTTAGTTTAATTGCAGAGGACACTCTGCCGAAATTTTTGAAAAATTTGGGAGTTAGCCAAATTTTGGGGTCTTAAGAAAGCTGAAATGTTAGAAGAATATCTAAGATCTATATGACGTCAAGAATAATTAAAGATGATGGTTAAGGTGAAAATAGGATAATGTTGTGCCTAATAATGACTTGTAAAACATTCGAGGATGAATGTTCTTAAGTGGGTGATAACTTAACACCCCGGAAAAAAAAATTCTAAGTATTTTAAGACCATTAAGAAGATTGGCGGGTGCTAATTATATCAATTCGGGTATGAACAAGACTGGTAATTTGAATGATATCAATTGATCATGATAATATATGTATGAGGTGCATTAAAAATGATTTAGAGTCTAAGAACAGCCCTAAGGCTAAGTCAAGTTGAAAATTATATGATGGGATAATGTTTCAACTGAGTTTGCACATGATCTAACTTCAAACGAGCATAGCTCTCAATATATGAAGAGTTATATGGTGTATAACCTATCAAATTAAATCTCTTTGATTTTAGTTTCCAACACATCACACTATTTGTCAGTTACAAATTCCTACAAGAAGTTATGACCTTTTTACTTAATGGTGATAGAACAGCTACGCGAGTCTTGCGTAGGAAAAATCACCATGGAAGTGAAGGGGAGGGTTAAGGTGTATAGCCAATCTTTGGCTACGCAGCCAGCCTACGCAACTCATTTTCTATAAAACAGGGGAGGTTCGGGGAGAGAGAAAAAGATAACATTTTTAGGCTAAGTTTTGGATTCTAGAGAGAAGGTGGAGCATCCTCAACCCAAATGCACATCAAAGGTGAGTTTTATGATATTTTTATCATGGATTACCACTAGTTAATGGTAGTATTAACATCCACATGGATTGAAATTCATAGGAATTTCTCTGATCTTCAAGAATCATTCAAAAGGGTTCAAGTTAGGGTTTGATCTACAAGAGGTAAATTCTCCACCCTACACTTAAATACAACTATGAATTAAGTATTTGGAATGTATTGTGAAGTAGAAATTACCAATTGGTTGAAGAATTATGCTAGTCCTTGAAATGGGTATTATGAGTTAGGGTTCTTGAATGGAGAAGAAGATGAATAGTGAAATTTTGAATCTTGTTAGGATGGTTGGTGATTCTAGTGCTTCAATAGCTTAATAATGATTAATTATTGAATCACATAACCTAGATTGTGGCTTAAAGGCCAAGGATAAAATCTATTAAGGATAAAAAGGGATATGTATGGGCGAATTGGGCTTGTTGAAGACTTTAATTGAAGATTTGAGGGTCGAGTTTGATTTGGGGATTTGAGGGACCAAATGAGGTAGGATTTTGATAAATTTGGTATGGTTGGACTCGTGAGTGAATGGGCTTTCTAGTTTTGTAATTTTTGTCGAATTACGAGACGTGGGTCAGGGGCGGGTTTCAGCCGATTTTGGGATTTTGGTATAATTTGATAGTTTTCTTGTGGAATTCATTCCATTAGCGTATATTGATGGTAATATACTGATTGTGAATAGATTTTGAGCATGTGGAGGCCGATTTGAGATGCAAGAGCATCACGTGGTAGAGATTTGGCCGGCTTTAGGTAAGTAATGATTGTAAATCTAGTCCAGAGGGTATGAAACCCCGAATTTCACATTGTTTTACTATTTTAAGGTGACACACATACTAGGTGACAGGCGCGTGGGCGTGCACCTCTAGGGATCGTGACTTGGTCCATATCGTAGCAACTGTAAAGTTGCGTATTTGACTTAAATTATATGATACTATGTGTTTTAGAAAGAATTTCCTATAACTTGGGCTGAATTCCATATTTGGGCCTTGTTCCACAGCTGTTTGGACCCCTTGGGGGCCTTTTCTAATATCCTCTTACTGTTTTGATTTAAGATCTATACTCAGACATGCTGATGTTTTAGACGTCAATGCCACACAATTATACAAGTTAATTGTGAGGTACCTAATTTTTTGAGTGCTGTCTCAATAGAAGAACATGGTTCTTCTTGATGTACTTACTTCTACTATTGCAGAATATTAAAAGCAGTAAAGTAAAAACACAGAGATCTTACGTGGAAAACACCTGGCTCAAAAGGTGAAAAAATCACGACCTACTCCTCAGTAGGATTTCCTCAAACTCTTCACTAAAAACTCTGAGCCAAACGGACTTACAAAATAAACTCTTTTGTAATCCTAGGACTAATTCTAATCCTTTTGTAGTAACTAGCCCCTAGCTAATTTCTACAAGCTACAAGTTAACTCTAACTTGAACAATGCGTACCTATTACAACTGCTTCTATGAAAGCTGAAAAGATACAATATTAAAACTCCTACTACAATCAACTAGACTCAATAATTAATCAGATGGAACTGGTTCTTCTAGTTGAACTGTAGCCTTTTAATCGCACAATGATTCTGCTAGCAAAATAACTCTGGGAACTTTGCTTTCAGACTTTGATTCACTTCAGCTTTTGTGCGTGTAGAATTCCAGCAGAAATACATCAAGTATTTATAGAGTCAGTTGAGCTTGTCGTCCAATTCTAGTCCAACTCTACCTGGGTGAACAAATTCGTATCAAACTCAACTTCCTTTCTTTTGTTACTTTCCTTGCTGAATTCGACTTCAATCTTCTCATCAGTTTGCAACATTTTCGCATTAGGAGACAATCTCTTGGTTCATTGATAATTCACATTCACAAATATCTCCTATGCATATACGGTTCATGTGCCCGCTATTCCTTTCAATATGTGTGCTCTGATGGACCTGGTTCAACTAGTCAGCTATTTGTCAATCTTCAAAACTATGCAGTGACATGGGTCAACAAATTCCCCATTTTTGATGATGACAAACTCTGTGCTTAATCATGTATACACTTCAAACACTTTGTATGGTTTTTAAGCATGAATCATAGAGAATCCAGGTTCATTAGGTTATAAATATCACTTTGGAAATCTTTTTTGAAAAAGTTCAAGTTCAGCACATATCTTCCCCCTTTTGGCATCATCGAAAAATTTGCAAAATGATACACTTACCAGATGTATTAATTGTTACTCATGGCCATTGAGGCAACTGCAGGTGCAAAGCATGATTAATCAACACAAGAAGACAATAAATGTAAGTTAACTAAGAAATTGAGACAAGGCAATAACTAGAAGAAAAATTCATTTATTAGTAACGATTATCAACCACCATACAGAAAAACAAAAACAAACCAACCATGAGCAAAAACCAGAGTAAAACTAACTGAAACTGAATAACTAGTCTAAAGAGGGGTTTTGGAAGCTCTGGACAGCCTAAAGATGGGAAGGAGCAGAGGAGGTTGTGGTCTTGGATTGTAGGAGAGAAAGCATCTACTGAAGAACACCCTCATTTTTTTATTTCTCCTTTGATAATTCAGCCCTAAGAGCATCTCGTTCAGCTTCAACCTCAATCACACAAGACTTCAAACGAAGGATCTCCATATCCTTAATTTCATTTTCCTGCACCAGAGTTCTTACTTTGCTGTTGACTGGTTGCTTCCTAGATGAACCAGGTTCATCCACAGGAACATTGACATTGTGGTCACATGTCAGCAAAGTTTCCTTCCCAAAATAGTCTTTGGCAGTAGCCATCTCAGCCTTCTTCACTGGAACCCCAAAATATGCAGGCACTGTTGTCAGAATGAAGCCATATGGAATTGCGTGTGCTTGGTTCCATTAACAACTCTGTCAAAGAGTTGGATGATGAAAGCCGGCCAATTTATTTGCTTTCCCCTGTACAAGCACTCCATCAAGGTAAGATCCATATAATTTGCAATGTGTCTTCTTTCTTGTCTAGGCAGTAGGAACTTGATGACCAACTCGAAGAGTAGCTTGTGCTATGGCTTCATTTCACTCTTGTAAATCGTCCTGGGTTCAATCTCCTTCTCACTATCACTGAAGAATCTGGTGATGTTGGTTGCTGAGGCCATCCCATATAGACAAGGCCATCTTTTCCTTGTGTAGTCCTCATAGCCCTCAGCTGGTATGTTCAGAATAACACACAGTTCTTTAGCATCAAAGGAAACTTCAATTCCTTTACCATGGAGGTGACCCTGCCTTCCTTGACAATGGCATTTCCCATGAATTCTACCAACTGAGCCCATGCCAGCCTAGCTTCCATGCGAAGGACCATGTCCTTCCAACCCTGCACCTCCAGAGTTTCCAGAAGATATTGCATTCCAGGCTCCTCTAGATCCTTCATCAGCTTACCCTTCAGTATTGTTATCTTTCCAAACATGGTAACTCTGTCAGTAACCTCTCCTATTTCCTTATCCTCCTCTCCACTCCAGTCTGCATCATCATCCTCTTTCTTAACAATTTTTACTTTCTTTGGCTTGGCCATGGTCCTCTTAATAGATCTTGTTGGAGTGACAGACATTCTAGCTGACTTCTTTGAAGAAGCCTTAGCCTTTGTGGGTTTTAGTGTCTCAGCCACACGTGGAGCAGGCTACTCCTCCTGTTGGACCACGTCCAACATCGTCTCTTCAATCTCAATAGCCTCAACAGGCTCTCCAACTTTTGCTTTTCCTTTTGCTTCCCTTTTCTTCCTGCTCTCTTTCAGATCATTTGCCAGTTTCTCTTCTTCATCTCTAACAGTGCTATGAATAGCTCTTACTTTTGGAGTAGGAACATCAGCAACTTCAGAAATTTTTCTTTTCTTTGAAGGAACTGGGTGAGTTGACTTCTTGGGCTTCTGAGTCCTTCTTTTCTTGGGGTTATAGGACTCCCCCAGTTTCTTCAGCCTTTCAGCCAATGTTTCTTCCCCAGATGAACCAAGTTCATTTGTTCCTTTCTTCAGACTTGCAAGACCTACTACAGCCTCCTCAACTATGCTTCCCCCTAAATCTGTGACGTTTTCTCCAACTGTTTCAGGAATGGGAACACAGATAACCAGCGTGGTACCATCCTCCCCAGATCCCCTCTCAACTTCTTTTCCCTCTCTTTCAAGAATTCTTTCTTTTCTCCCACCCCTCTGCCTTTCAGGTACTTCAACATCAATAACAGACCCAACCAACACGAATCTTTTATCAGCAGAAGTAAATTCAGAATTGGTTTCAAGATTACCTTTTTCAGAAATGGTTGAACCAGGTGCGTCTTCCTCATTGGCTGATTTAAAAGATTCACTAGACGAATCTAACTTAGTACCTTTGTCCGCTTTAATAAGATCCTCCAAGAATTTTTCCCTAGTCCCAGAAGCAACAGATTTTCGTGCAAGAACTTTGACACGACAATTCTTGGGGGCAGGAGTAGGGTTTGGAGTGGGTTGAGAAATGGGTGTATTTTCAGGGGTTGACAAAATTTCTGGTGATTCAAAACTGTAGATAGATAGAGAATTGGAGACAGATTCAGAATGTCTTCCATCGTAATCACGATTAGATGATCAATTAGAAGAAGAAGCTGGTGGTGGTGAAGACATTATTATGTATTGTTAGGAAGAAAAGGCGAGTTATCAGTT
Organism: Nicotiana knightiana; assembly: GCA_005239525.1. Taxonomy (NCBI): domain Eukaryota; kingdom Viridiplantae; phylum Streptophyta; class Magnoliopsida; order Solanales; family Solanaceae; genus Nicotiana; species Nicotiana knightiana. The sequence goes on along the minus strand of ML374577.1, from coordinate 59,683 downwards.
TTGGGTTGTGTAGTATGAGTTGAACTTGATTTGAAGGTAGCTTTATGAAGAGAAGAGTAATGATGATCTTTTATAAGATGTGGCTAGGGAGATTTCAACATGCAGGATTTGTACTCAAGTAGGAGTCTAATCGTCGAAGGACTGACTTGATTAGACATTTAATTTCCCCTAACCTAGGCTAATTAAGTGAAGACTGGACTTCTTGAAACTAGTTCAATTTGGGTGATTACGAAGTATTTGAGTTTCAACCAATTATGGAAAGAATCCTGCTCATGTATGACTGTAATTGAATTAATATATGGAGAAGAGTACGTACCTCGTCAGTCAGATGAATCAGCATGGATGAACAAGGTTCATCCATTTAGAAATTTTTAAATTGCCTCAATTTTCAAAGATAGATAACATCATTAGTATCCAGGGAATAATATTAATACATGGAACAAGAGTATGGCAATAAAGATATGATGTTGAGCAATTATTAATCTGATTAAATACCTAATTAAAATTTTCTAGCCAAAAAAATTTTTTTAAAATTTTTTTTTCAGTTATATATATATTTTTTTCAATCAGGTGATCTTAATCATCCCTAATTCCAGCCGGTTTCTCTCAAAATGCTCCCTACTAAGTGCTTTAGTGAATATATCAGCAATTTGATGATTAGTAGCACAAAATTCGATTGAGATCATTCCATTTTCATAGCTATCCCTTAGGAAATGGTGCCTAACATCTATGTGCTTATTCCTCTTGTGATGAACCGGTTTCTTCGTCATACTAATAGCACTAGTGTTATCACAAAAAAAAAAGAAGGCATCACACTTCAATACCAAAATCCATGAGTTGTTGCTTGATCCATAGCAACTGGGCACAACATGAGGCTGCAGCCACATATTCAGCCTCAGCAGTAGACAGGGCTACTGAATTTTGTTTCTTGGTAGGACACAAGGCATGAACCCAGAAAGTGAGCCATACCTGAAGTGCTTTTCCTGTAAACCAGGAATCCTGCATAATCAGCATCAGCATATCCTATAAGGTCGAAATTACTACCTTTAAGATACCAAAGGCACAAATCAGTGGTGCCTTTCAAATATCTCAAATTTATCTTTACTGTAGTGAGATGGGAATCCTTTGGATTTGCCCGAAACCTAGCACACAACCCCATGGTCCTCTTAATAGATCTTGTTGGTGTGACAGACTTTCTAGCTGACTTCTTCGAAGAAGCCTTAGCCTTTGTGGGTTTTAGTGTCTCAGCCACATGTGGAGCAGGATACTCCTCCTGTTGGACCAGGTCCAACGTCGTCTCTTCAATCTCAATAGCCTCAACAGGCTCTCCAACTTTTGCTTTTCCTTTTGCTTCCCTTTTCTTCTTGCTCTCTTTCAGATCCTTTTCCAGTTTCACTTCTTCATCTCTCACAGTGCTATGAATAGCTCTTACTTTTGGAGTAGGAACATCAGCAACTTCAAAAAAAATTCTTTTCCTTGAAGGAACTGGGTGAGTTGACTTCTTGGGCTTCTGAGTCCTTCTTTTCTTGGGGTTATAGGACTCCCCCAGTTTCTTCAGCCTTTCAGCTAATGTTTCTTCCCCAGATGAACCAAGTTCATTTGTTCCTTTCTTCAGACTTGCAAGACCTACTACAGCCTCCTCAACTATGCTTCCCCCTAAATCTGTGACGTTTTCTCCAACAGTTTCAGGAATGGGACCACAGATAACCAGCGTGGTACCATCCTCCCCAGATCCCCTCTCAACTTCTTTTCCCTCTCTTTCAAGAATTCTTTCTTTCCTCCCACCCCTCTGCCTTTCAGGTACTTCAACATCAATAATAGACCCAACCAAAACGAATCTTTTATCAGCAGAAGTAAATTCAGAATTGGTTTCAAGATTACCTTTTTCAGAACTGGTTGAACCAGGTGCGTTTTCCTCATTGGCTGATTTAAAAGATTCACTAGACGAATCTAACTTAGTAACTTTGTCCGCTTTAATAAGATCCTCCAAGAATTTTTCCCTAGTCCCAGAAGCAACAGATTTTCGTGCAAGAACTTTGACACGACAATTCTTGGGGGCAGGAATAGGGTTTGGAGTGGGTTCAGGAATGGGTGTATTTTCAGGGGTTGACAAAATTTCTGGTGATTCAAAACTGTAGATAGATAGAGAATTGGAGACTGATTCAGAATGTCTTCCATCGTAATCACGATTAGGTGATCAATTAGAAGAAAAAGCTGGTGGTGGTGAAGACATTATTATGTATTGTTAGGAAGAAAAGGCGAGTTATCAGTTTTGGGTTCTGTAGTATAAGTTGAACTTGATTTGAAGGTAGCTTTATGAAGAGAAGAGTAATGATGATCTTTTATAAGATGTGGCTAGGGAGATTTCAACATGCAGGATTTGTACTCAAGTAGGAGTCTAATCGCCGAAGGACTGACTTGATTAGACATTTAATTTCCCCCTAACCTAGGCTAATTAAGTGAAGACTGGACTTCTTGAAACCGGTTCAATTTGGGTGATTACGAAGTATTTGAGTTTCAACCAATTATGGAAAGAATCCTGCTCATGTATGACTGTAATTGAATTAACATATGGAGAAGAGTACGTACCTCGTTAGTCAGATGAATCAACATGGATGAACCAGGTTCATCCTCTTAGAAATTTTTAAATTGCCTCAATTTTCAAAGATGGATAACATCATTAGTATCCAGGGAATCATATTAATACATGGAAGAAGAGTATGGCAATAAAGATATGATGCTGAGCAATTATTAATCTGATTAAATACCTAATTAAAATTTTCTAGCCAAAATTTTTTTTTAATTTTTTTTTCAGTTTTATATATATTTTTTTCAATCAGGTGATCTTAATCATCCCTAATTCCAGCCGGTTTCTCTCAAAATGCTCCCTACTAAGTGCTTTAGTGAATATATCAGCAATTTGATGATCAGTAGCACAAAATTCGATTGAGATCATTCCATTTTCATAGCTATCCCTTAGGAAATGGTGCCTAACATCTATGTGCGTATTCCTCTTGTGATGAACCGGTTTCTTCGTCATACTAATAGCACTAGTGTTATCACAAAAAAAAAAAGAAGGCATCTCACATCAATACCAAAATCCATGAGTTGTTGCTTGATCCATAGCAACTGGACACAACATGAGGCTACAGCCACATATTCATCCTCAGCAGTAGACAGGGCTACTGAATTTTGTTTCTTGGTAGGACACAAGGCATGAACCCAGAAAGTGAGCCATACCTGTAGTGCTTTTCCTGTAAACCAGGAATCCTGCATAATCAGCATCAGCATATCCTATAAGGTCGAAATTACTACCTTTAAGATACCAAAGGCACAAATCAGTGGTGCCTTTCAAATATCTCAAATTTATCTTTACTGTAGTGAGATGGGAATCCTTTGGATTTGCCCGAAACCTAGCACACAACCCCATGGTCCTCTTAATAGATCTTGTTGGTGTGACAGACATTCTAGCTGACTTCTTTGAAGAAGCCTTAGCCTTTGTGGGTTTTAGTGTCTCAGCCACATGTGGAGCAGGCTACTCCTCCTGTTGGACCAGGTCCAACGTCGTCTCTTCAATCTCAATAGCCTCAACAGGCTCTCCAACATTTGCTTTTCCTTTTTCTTCCCTTTTCTTCTTGCTCTCGTTCAGATCCTTTTTCCAGTTTCTCTTCTTCATCTCTCACAGTGCTATGAATAGCTCTTACTTTTGGAGTAGGAACATCAGCAACTTCAGAAATTTTTCTTTTCTTTGAAGGAACTGGGTGAGTTGACTTTTTGGGCTTCTGAGTCCTTTTTTTGGGGTTATAGGACTCCCCCAGTTTCTTCAGCCTTTCAGCCAATGTTTCTTCCCCAGATGAACCAAGTTCATTTGTTCCTTTCTTCAGACTTGCAAGACCTACTACAGCCTCCTCAACTATGCTTCCCCCTAAATCTGTGACGTTTTCTCCAACAGTTTCAGGAATGGAACCACAGATAACCAGCGTGGTACCATCCTCCCCAGATCCCCTCTCAACTTCTTTTCCCTCTCTTTCAAGAATTCTTTCTTTCCTCCCACCCCTCTGCCTTTCAGGTACTTCAACATCAATAACAGACCCAACCAACATGAATCTTTTATCAGCAGAAGTAAATTCAGAATTGGTTTCAAGATTATCTTTTTCAGAGCTGGTTGAACCAGGTGCGTCTTTCTCATTGGCTGATTTAAAAGATTCACTAGACGAATCTAACTTAGTACCTTTGTCCGCTTTAATAAGATCCTCCAAGAATTTTTCCCTAGTCCCAGAAGCAACAGATTTTCGTGCAAGAACTTTGACACGACAATTCTTGGGGGCAGGAGTAGGGTTTGGAGTGGGTTCAGGAATGGGTGTATTTTCAGGGGTTGACAAAATTTCTGGTGATTCAAAACTGTAGATAGATAGAGAATTGGAGACAGATTCAGAATGTCTTCCATCGTAATCACGATTAGGTAATCAATTAGAAGAAGAAGCTGGTGGTGGTGAAGACATTATTATGTATTGTTAGGAAGAAAAGGCGAGTTATCAGTTTTGGGTTGTGTAGTATGAGTTCAAATTGATTTGAAGGTAGCTATATGAAGAGAAGAATAATGATGATCTTTTATAAGATGTGGCTAGGGAGATTTCAACATGCAGGATTTGTACTCAAGTAGGAGTCTAATCGACGAAGGAATGACTTGATTAGACATTTAATTTCCCCCTAACCTAGGCTAATAAAGTGAAGACTGGACTTCTTGAAACCGGTTCAATTTGGGTGATTACGAAGTATTTGAGTTTCAACCAATTATGGAAAGAATCCTGCTCATGTATGACTGTAATTGAATTAATGTATGGAGAAGAGTACGTACCTCGTCAGTCAGATGAATCAGCACGGATGAACCAGGTTCATCCTGTTAGAAATTTTTAAATTGCCTAAATTTTCAAAGATAGATAACATCATTAGTATCTAGGGAATCATATTAATACATGGAACAAGAGTATGGCAATAAAGATATGATGCTGAGCAATTATTAATCTGATTAAATACCTAATTAAAATTTTCTAGCCAAATTTTTTTTTTTTTTTTTTTTT
>ML374577.1:0-54434 GCA_005239525.1 Nicotiana knightiana | reverse complement strand
TTCAATCAGGTGATCTTAATCATCCCTAATTCCAGCCTGTTTCTCTCAAAATGCTCCCTACTAAGTGCTTTAGTGAATATATCAGCAATTTGATGATCAGTAGCACAAAATTCGATTGAGATCATTCCATTTTCGTAGTTATCCCTTAGGAAATGGTGCCTAACATCTATGTGCTTATTCCTCTTGTGATGAACCGGTTTCTTCGTCATACTAATAGCACTAGTGTTATCACAAAAAAAAAAGAAGGCATCACACTTCAATACCAAAATCCATGAGTTGTTGCTTGATCCATAGCAACTGGGCACAACATGAGGCTGCAGCCACATATTCAGCCTCAACACTAAACAGGGCTACTGAATTTTATTTCTTGGTAGCCCAAGACACAAGGCATGAACCCAGAAAGTGAGCCATACCTGAAGTGCTTTTCCTGTAAACCAGGAATCCTGCATAATCAGCATCAGCATATCCTATAAGGTCGAAATTACTACCTTTAAGATACCAAAGGCACAAATCAGTGGTGCCTTTCAAATATCTCAAATTTATCTTTACTGTAGTGAGATGGGAATCCTTTGGATTTGCCCGAAACCTAGCACACAACCCCACGCTTAATACAATATCAGGTCTGCTGGCAGTGGGATATAACAGAGACCGAATCATCCCTATGTATAGCTTCTGATCAACAGATGAACCAGGTTCATCCATATCCAATTTTGTAGTTGTGGCTATGAGAGTGTCTATTTCTTTTGAGTCTTCCATTTTAAAATTCTTGAGCAATTATTTCACATACTTTTGTTGGTGTATCATTGTTCCATGCTTAAGAAAAAGTTTAGCTCACCCATCATACTCATCTCAAACTCACTTCCTATTAGCATAGCAAATTCTTTGCTCAATTTTTCAGAAGTCGCCCCAAATATAATACCATCCACATATATTTGCACAACCAGGAGATCCTTACCCTTTTCCCTTAAGAACAAGGTACTATCAATTTTGCCTCGTTTCTACCCATGTTCTAGTAGGAATTTTAATAATCGTTCGTACCATGCTCTTAGTGCTTGTTTGAGACCTTATAGAGCCTTATCGAGTTTGTATACGTGGTCAGGTGACTCCTTGCTTTCAAAACCTGGAGGCTGCTTGACAAATACATCTTCCTTCAGATAGCCATTTAGAAAGGCTCTCTTAACATCCATCTGATGAAGAGTGAATTCCATGTGTGCAGCAAATGCTATAAGAAGTCTGATTGCCTCCAGTCTTGCCACAGGGGCAAAGGTCTCATCATAGTCAATTCCTTCTTCTTGACTATATCCTTGAACAACTAATCTTGCCTTATTCCTTGTAACAGTTCCATCCTCATCGAGCTTGTTCCTGAAGACCCACTTGGTGCCAATCACTGATCTGTCTAGTGGCCTGGGTACCAAGTGCCATACTTGACTTCTTTCAAACTGATTCAGCTCTTCTTGCATGGCATTTACCCAATCAGCATCTTGTAGGGCTTCCCCAATGTTCTTTGGTTCGATCATGGATAGAAAGGCATCAAATGCACACAGATTTTTCAAGGATGATCTTGTTTTGATTTCGGATGCCAAATCTGTTATGATGTTCTCAAGAGGGTGAGAACTCTTATATCTGTGTGGTTTAAGTACCAGTTGTTCATTCCTAGATGATTCCATGGTGTCTTGTTGCCGTGGAGCAAGATCAGGGCCAGGTTGCATATGTTGAACCTGGTCCATCACCTGTTCCACCTTCTATGCTTGCTTCAATGTGATAACTGCTTCTTACCAGTCCAAGCTCCTCATCTTTAGGTTCCTGTCTCTCAACAAGAATGTTAGTTTCATCAAAGAAAACATGTATACTTTCTTTGACACACATAGTTCTTTTATTATACACTTTATAAGCTTTTCTATGTGAGGAATATCCCAAGAATACTCCCTCATCACTTCTGGGGTCAAATTTTCCTAGGGAATCTTTGCCATTATTATGCACAAAACACTTGCATCCAAAAGACCTAAAGTGGGATATGTTGGGATTTCTCCCTTTAAGTAATTCATAGGGAGTTTTCTCTACCAGAGGTCTGGTCATGCATCTATTGATTATGTAACAAGCAGTGTTTATTGCTTCAGCCCAGAAGCTGTGAGGTAGTTTGCTAGATAGAAGCATGGTTCTTTCCATGTCTTCAAGAGTTCTATTTTTCCTTTCAACAAACCCATTTTGCTGTGGGGTTCTAGGAGCAGAAAAGTTATGATTAACACCATGTTCATCACAGAACTCAGCAAACTTAGCATTCTCAAATTCAGTACCATGGTCAGATCTTATTGATGCTAGTTGATGTCCTAATTGATTTTGAGTTTTCTTGACAAATGAGGTGAACATATCAAATGCTTCATCCGTAGATGCCAGGAATAAGGTCCAAGTGAACCTTGAATAATCATCAACTAGCACCATCACATATCTCTTACCACCTCTACTCAAAGTTCTCACAGGACCACATAGATCCATATGAACCAGTTCCAACGTCCTACTGGTACTAACTATTTTCTTACTTTTGAAAGAGGACCTTACCTGCTTCCCCCTGGCACATGCCTCACAAACTTTGTCCTCCTTAACCTTAATGTTAGGAAGTCCTACCACTAAGTCCTTATAGACTAGTTTGTTAAGCTGAGTTAGACTCGCATGACCAAGTCATTTGTGCCACAAGAGGGGATCACTGTCCAACAANCTGCCTCCTCTCACTTGAACCTACAAAAAGAATCAGGGGTTAGTCTTAAGAACCCAAACTAGTTTGGGTCCTTTTCTATGAGAGAATGGACGAATCAAATCTTTCCTGGCCCAATTTAGTAGCCAGTTTTTCCTTTTTACAAACCTCTCATTTCTTCGATTGGCCTACACTTTTGCAGTACACTCATATTTGTAGTGCCCAGTCTTACCACAATGGGTGAAGATTTTATTCTCAGGAAGAGTGAGATACTTTCTTTTGGTATCTCACTTGGGCAATTTACTTCCAAATCCAGTCCCTCTCTTGTTGCTACTATGATTCTCTTGAAGCCATATTAGGGCATCAGAGGATTTTTTCGATTTACAAGTTCAATCTAGTTCATGTTTGACTTTGCCAAGTTCTTTATTAAGAGATCTTATCTTTTCATCCTTGGGATACATCTTATCTTTTAGTTTTCTTCTAACATGATATGAGAATAATCAACAACCTTTTTACTGGATCCTAGCTTTAGCTTTAAGTTTTCAGATTTTAGTTCTAGAATCACAGTTTCAAGTGGATGAACCTGGTTCAACAAGTCAGTTTTTTTCTTTTCAGATTCACTGACTCTGATTTCCAGGTTCATGCACTTTGCTTTTAGCATTGCACATTCTTTAGATAGGTGATCCTTCTCTTTGGTTATTTCCTCAGAATCATCTATGAAATCAAGTAGCAACTTAGAGAGTTTTTCCTTAGATAGGAATTTTACTTTGTTTTTAAGATGGGAGCTACTAACCTCTGGTTCTTCATGTGATTCCTTGTCAGATTATCCAATTGCCATGAGCGCCTGATCTTCAGTCTCCCCATCTTCTGATTCCTCATCTGAACTTTCCCCCCGAGCAGCAACCATAGCCTTTGTTGTGGTTTTCTTGGGTTGGACATGTTCCTTCTCCCTGTTCCTTCTCTCATATCTCTCTTTTTTCCATTCTAATTCCTACTGAGGACAGTTTTTGATGAAATGGTCAGTCTTACCACATTTATAGCATCCCTCATTGGTTGGCCTTTCTGGAGCTTTTGCTTTGTTGTAGTTTCCTCCTCTAGAGATGCCCTTCTTCCTCATGAGAAAGTTTCTGAATTCTTTGGTGATCATGGCCATCTCATCATTTTCCAGATCTGCTACATCAGTGATTCTTAGTGCTAGACTTCTCTCCTTATTTTGACCATCCATCTTCATTGTCTGCCTTCTCAGTTCATAGGCAATGAGGTTTCCAATCAGCTCATCCAATCTCAGGGTTGCCATATTTTTAGATTTCTGGATAGCAGTGATTTTGCTTCCCCGGGAAATATGCAAGACCCTTGTTAGGATCTTCTCAACCTTCTCCTCTTCAAGAATGACTCTTCCAAGAGACTTCAGTTCATTAGTCAAGGTTGTGAACCTTGTGTACATCTCTTGGATAGTCTCTCCTTCTTTCATAGTGAAGTTTTCATACTGAGAGTATAGTAGAGTACCTCTTGACCTTTTTACCTGAGGTGTTCCTTCATGGGAAACTTGCAAGGTATCCCAAATCTCTTTGGCGGTGGTGCAGCTTTGGATTCTGATGTACTCGTCTGGACCTAGTCCACACACTAGCCACTTTTTGGCCTTTGCATTCTTCTCCCATTTCTTCAGATCCTCAGGAGTGCAACCAGCTCTAGTCTTGGTATATCTATACCTTCAGCAATCTTCATCATGGTAGCTAGAGGACCATCAGTGACTATGTCCCGGAGTTTATAGTCTTCTCCAATTAGGTGGACCTTCATCCTGTTTTTCCACCAAGAGTAATACTGGCCATTAAAGAGTGGTGGCCTTAGTTGATTGACCTTCCCAATGTCCAGGTGGTTCACTCATCTTGATATTCTCCAAGGTGTTATCCTTTCAATTATAACCTGCTCTGATACTAATTGATGTTTTAGATGTCAATACCACACAATTATACAAGTTAATTGTGAGGTACCCAATTTTTCGAGTGCTGTCTCAATAGAAGAACCTGGTTCTTCTTGATGTACTTACTTCTACTTTTGAATAAAAGCAATAAAGTAAAAACACATAGATTTTATGTGGAAAATACCTGGATCAAAAGGTGAAAAAACCACGACCTACTCCTCAGTAGGATTTGCTCAAACTCTTCACTAAAAACTCTGAGCCAAACGGACTTACAAAATAAACTCTTTTGTAATACTAGGACTAACTCTAATCCTTTTGTAGTAACTAGCCCCTAGCTAATTTCTACAAGCTTCAAGTCAACTCTAACTAGAACAATGTGTACCTATTACAACTGCTTCTATGAAAGCTGAAAAGATACAATATTAAAACTCCTACTACAATCAACTAAACTCAATAATTAATCAGATGGAACTGGTTCTTCTAGTTGAACTGTATCCTTTTAATCGCACAATGATTCTGCTAGCAAAATAACTCTAGGAACTTTGTTTTCAGACTTTGATTCACTTCAGCTTTTGTGTGTTGAATTCCAGCAGNGAACAAATTCGTACCAAACTCAACTTCCTTTCTTTTGTTACTTTCCTTGCTGAATTCAACTTCAATCTTCTCATCAGTTTGCAACCTTTTCGCATTAGGAGACAATCTCTTGGTTCATTGATATTTCACATTCACAAATATCTCCTACACATATACGGTTCATGTGCCAGTTATTCCTTTCAAGATGTGTGCTCTGATGGACCTGGTTCAACTGGTCAGCTATTTGTCAATCTTCAAAACTATGCAGTGACATGGGTCAATACATGCTATGTTTACTGATTTCATAACTCAGTCTTTATTACCCTATTTTGATGGATATTGTAAGGACCCGTAAAATTTTCTTGTTTAAAAACACTGCCGAACAAGTCCCCGAGTTATTTTATTGTGGGAATCTTTGAAACGGACCTGAACTGAGTAGAAAGTACCCCGAGACTTGAAGAATGTGATTTTCCAGAAAATAGGTGTTATGCGACGCACTATGCGATCACACAACATGTATGCGGACCGCATAATGGTCGCATACCTAGGCAAAATACTGCCCCATTTGAAGTCAATTATGCGGTCCAGTATGCGATCGCACAACGTGTATGCGGGCCGCACAATTGGTCGCATACTTGGGCAGTGTGTTCTGGATTTTTGGCCCATCTTGAGGTCCATTATGCGGTCAGATCTACGAACCGCAAGTCAGGAATGCGATCGCATTCCTGACCGCATTCTTGTGTCGGGCCCTATTTTTTTCTAATTTTTAAAACCCGACCCCGGTTCATTAAAACACCCCTCCCCTTCATTTTTAACCATTTTCTTAACAAAATTAGAGAGAGGGGAGAGAGGGTTCTTGAGAGAGAAAGATTCATCTTTACCAATTGGATTTTCAAAGTCACTCAGGCCCGGAAATTTCGAGTAATCATCTTCTTCTTCATTCTAACAGGTAAGAATCCCCAAACCCTTTTCATTAATTTTCTGATTTTAAACAAAAGAAGGACTCTCATGAATTTATTCTTGAAAATATAAACTTATACCTTGCATGCATGTTCATTAGTGTCCATAATCTAGTAAGAGGAAGCGGGTTGGGGTAAGGTTCACAAATAAGGGGTTGGAAACTTAATGGGGGAGTCACATAGCAGTTGATAAATGCTTAAAATGGGTTCAAATCATATGCATGGCTCTCGATTCTGAGAGTTGAATATGTTTAATTGTGAACTAGATTGACAGTACTAGTCGGTCCGGTGATTTGTGAGTAAAATATGGAAAGGAATTTCAACCTCAGGTATGTATGGCTAACTTTAACCTTCGTAGAATCCTCTTGTTGGTTTCAAGTATGTGGTATGTGTACCTTGTTTGGAAATATGTGAATTGACTGTTCAAACGTGTTAAGACGTGAGACTTTACTCTCTGATTCTTCCTGGTTGATTGTCATGCTACTGTGTTGTATGAAGTTGTAAAAGGTGCTTGATGGGCAATGAACGAAAGATTGATAATGTGATCAAATGTGGGAATGTGTAAAACAGTTGAAAGTCATACGTGGAAAGTAATGAAAAAGAGTATTGTGAAACACTCTAACTGAATTGAACGAATGTGGAAACACTGTGTTCATGAAATTTCTACTTGATAGATGTTATGGTGCCTTGGGCCCAAATAAATGAGTCGTTGATATGAATTTGTATTCCTTGATTTGGTGATTCTTGTGATGCAATTATTTGTGATTGTGTTGTGAATCAAAATTGTCAGGCGGGGTTGGATTGCATGCCGCAACACAAAGTAATAAGGATGATGGGTTGTGGTGATAAGGGTGGCCAAGGTAATAAGGGTGGCCGAGGTAATAAGGATGAAATGTGATCGTGATCACTGCTGAAATGAAAAGCTATAAGCTCTTGAATATGATGATGTTGAAAAGGAAAAAGGAGAGATTGCGCATCTTGTTTGATTCTGGATGTGCCCTTCTACGTGCATCTATTAATTGGTTCTATTGTTGCTCCTTACGTGTGTATTGCTTGATTGTACTTGGGATAAAGTTTGTTTATACATACTAGTACTATTCCACAGTACTAACGTCCCTTTTTCTGGGGGCGCTACATCTTTTATATGGATGTAGGTGGATCCATAGCAGGTTGCTCAGCTCGCCGTTAGTGGTGCCTTCTCCTCATCCTTTTCAGTTGTACTGGTGAGCCCCACTTCCTCTCGAGCCATGTGTAGTTCATAACATCTTCTTTTGAGTATACTATGTATTGTAAGGTATAGTCGGGGCCTTGTTGCCGGCAAGTATTGTATAATTCCTAGTACTCTTAGAGGTTCTGTAGACACTACGTGGGTGTATATGTATATTTTGGGTAGTGATCGTATGTATTTGTAATCGTGTTCGGTATCAGAAAGCGGAATATCTAATATGCATGAATTGGACTTAATTTGGTAATCACGCACTTTTAAGCTTGTCTCACGGTGAAGCGCATTGGGTGGGAAAGGCAAATCAGGTTCGCTTGACTGGGGGTCACCTGGTCGAGTGTCGGTCGCGTCCCTCAAATTTTGGGGCGTGACAGATATAAAATGTAATTTTGGGCTGAACACCCTGTTTTTACTGATTGCCCTCGTGGCTTGAGAGGTTTATGACTGAGTGAGGCCGAGGGCCTGTTTTAGTGAGGATATTTATGGGATCGGGCTACACGTTGCATCATGTTGTTATTGATTCATGATTTTGTGAGGCCGAGGGCCTGATTGGTTTATGCCACGAGGTGTCTTGTTATGAGGCCGAGGGCCTGATTGATTTATGCCACGAGGTGTCTTGTTATAGCGCTTGGGTTGCAGGAGACCCTCCGGAGTCTGTACACCCCTAGTGAGCGCGGGTACCCTGAGTAAGTGATATGATGTTTTTCGTGAGAAGATGTTCTTGATTCAAGTTGTGCCCGAAGGTGTAAAAACCCGTAAAATTTCTATGTCTAAAATAATGCCCGAATAGGTCCCTGTGCTGTCATAACTGTAAAAATTCTTAAAACTGTCCTGTTTTGAGTAAAATGTATCCCATAACTTGAAAGATTAAATTTTCCAGAAATTGCGTGTTATGCAACGCACTATGCGATTGCATAACAGGTATGCGGACCCCATAGTGGTTGCATACCTGGACAGTTTCCTGTCCATTTTGAGGACAGTTATGCGGCCTAGAATGCGATCGCATTTCATGAATGCGGGTTGCATAGTTGTCGCATTCTTGCCCTATGGTTTTTGCGAGGGAGGTTATGCGACGCACTATGTGATCGCATAACATGTATGCGGACCGCATAGTGGTCGCATACCTGGGCAGTGTGGTTCCCATTTTGGCCCATTTGAAGGCCAACTATGCGATAGGAATGCAGACCGCATAGAAGGAATGCGATCGCATTCCTGACCTCATTTCTGTGTCGGGGCTCCTATTTTCTAAATTTAAAATCCGACCCCTTGTTTTATAAAACACCCCATATCTTCATTTTTAACGATTTTCTGACCAAAAATAGAAAGATAAAAAGAGAGTTCTTGAGAGAGACGGTTTCAACATCATCCAATTTGATTTTCCAAAATCACTCAAGCCCGGAAATTATCAAGTTACTGTAATCTTCTTCGCCCAAAGAGGTAAGTCTTCACCCTATTTTCCTAATTTCTCAGATTTTGGGTAAGAACACATAGGTTGGTTCTTGAAAATAAAAAGTGAAATCTTGCATGCATGTGAGTTAAACTCCGTAATCTAGTAAAGGAAAAAACAAGTTTGGGTAATTATTCTCAAAAGGGGGTTAGTAGTCTAAGGGGTCACATAGTGTTTGATAAAATGCTCAATTGAGTACAAGATTCCTAATTCTAAGTGAAATATGTCACGTTGTGGAATAGATTGACGGTGCTAGACGGTCCGGTGAATTGTGATAGAAATTAAAAAGGTGACGACTCAAGGTATGTGTGGCTAACTTTAATCTTCGTAGAGTCACCTTGTTGGTTTCCAAACATTCGGTATGAGCTTCTTGCTGAGTATATGTGAATTGATTGTCCGGTTGTGTTGAGCTGTGAGATTTCATTCTCTGATTTTCTTAGTCAACTATCGTGATAATTGAAATTGTGGAAGGTGACTTCTATTTGATTACTCTATCATGTGCAAGGTTCGTTAAATGCTTAAGTATGTTGGTATGAAAGAATGGTAACGAACTCAAATGTGTAAATGTATCTAAGTGATAAGGGTTGTGTAACAAGTGATGAAAGGGAGTTGTGAATTGATCTAATTGAACTAAATGACCATGGAAATATCGTATATGACTCATTGTTGGCAAGGTTTATTGTGTCTTAACTTCATATGGATTGTTGGTTGTAATGAATTTATATTCTTGTTGATGAACATCTTTGTGGTTGAATTAATGGATGATAAAGACTATTGTGAACACATGATTGGTTGGGTGCTATGAAATTGTACTCTTGATGATATGAAACCCTGTGATTGAATTGTGGGATATTATTGTTTGCCATGAAATGTCATAGTCCGGTGGGATCGGGTTGCATGCTACAACACAAAGTAATAAGGGTGGAGAGGTAACAAGGGTGGAGTTTAAATTGTATGGTGGGATCGGGTTGCACGCTGCAACATGAAGTAATAAGGGTGGAGAGGTAACAGGGTGGAGTGTAAGCTGTATGGTGGGATCGGGTTGCACGCCGCAATAAAATGTAATAAAGCTGAAATGTGATTGTGTTGAAATAAGAATCTATGAGGCTCTCAATTCTATTTGTTTCTGTATCACTGTGCATATGTGTTAGTTCCTTTAACTGCTTTCTATCTGTGCATCTCTTGATTTTACTTTGAGTAAAGTTTGCTCATACATACTAGTACTATTCCACAGTACTAACGTCCTTTTTGCCGGGGGCGCTACATCTTTTATATGGATGTAGGTGGGTCCATAGCAGGTAGCTCAGCTCACCGTTAGTGGTGCCTCCTCCTCATCTTTCAGCAGTACTGGTGAGCCCCACTTCCTCCTAGGGTCGTGTGTAATTCATTCCATCTCTTTTGAGTCTGTTATGTATTGTAAGGTATAGTCGGGGCCTTGTTGTCGGCAAGTATTGTATAAAATCCTAGTATTCGTAGAGGCTACATAGACATGATATGGGTGTATATATGTATTTTGGGTAGTAATCGTACGTATTCAGAATCGTGGTCCGTATTGGAAAGTTATGTATCTATTGTGTATGTTTTTGGGAATCAACTGTTAAAATGCTAGAAGAGAAATGAACTTAAGTTTGTAAATCCACGCTTAAATCCTAAGTTTCTATTTTATATGGAATATAGTGCATTGTATATACAGGGGAATGCGTTGGGTAGGAAAGGCAATCCAGGTCCGCTTGATTGGGTTCACCTGGTTAGGCGCCGGTCTCGTCCCTTGATTTTGGGTCGTGACAAACTTGGTATTAGAGCCTAAGGGTCAAAAGTGTCCTAGGATGTCTCGGAGCCGTGTCTAGTAAAGCTCTTCTTATCGGTGTGTTGTCGACCACATCTATAATTAGGGGGCTGCATGGACATTTAGGAAATTACCCTTTTATTGCTATTTTATATCGTGAAATGTGGTGGAAGGTGAGGTTGCTTATCCCTAACTCGTGCATTGTTCTAATTTTTAGTAAATTGCACCTAAGAAGAGAGCTCGACTCGGCCTAGCGGCCAATGCCACCCCAGGAGTGGCCTTGAATTCTTTATCTGATGGTGCGGGTGAGAATGATTCCCCGACCCTAAATCTGCCTGACTCTTCCATCCCAGGCCAGGATATTCCTATTCCTGCTCCAGCGAGGGTGCTACAGTCCCTCCCGTTGATGTCCCTGATCCTTCTTCAGTCCCAGCTTCCAGTCTCGGTATTTCTGATGGGGATCTCAGGGGAGTTATTCAGATGTTGACCCAGTTAGTGGCCTCCCAAGCCCAAATATCACATGTTGCCCCTGCATCCTCTAGAGAGAAAGGGGATTCTTCAAGTTCCATGGTCAACCAGTTTCTGCGGTTAGCCCCACCAGAGTTCACAGGCACCGACCCAGAGGCCGACCCTCAGGAGTTTATTGATGAGATGTACAAGACCCTCCGAGTTATGAGGGCTACTGAGACAGAGGGGTTTTAGTTGGCTTCCTATCGTCTGAAGGGAGCGGCATATTTGTGGTTTGAAATGTGGGAGAGTTCCCGTGGAGAGGGGAGCCCTCCGGAAAAGTGGGATGAGTATGTTGATGCCTTCATGGATCATTTCTTGCCTGCCGAGACTATGGCAGCCCGTGCTGCGAAGTTCGATGTCCTTAAGCAGGGAAACATGACTGTGTGGGAGTACCACATGGAGTTCGTGTGCCTGTCCAAATATGCCATCCACATGATGTCGACTATGGAGGCTAGAGTTTGTCGGCTTGTTCAGGGCCTTGGTCCCTTGGTTATGAATGTAGCTGCTACAGCTGCCTTGCATTCGGATATGAATTATGGGAAAATAGTGGGATTCGCCCAGGCTATAGAGGCTCGAAAATTGAAGATAAGGATGGAGAGAGAGAGCAGTAATAGGGCTCGGTCAGCGGGAAACCCTGGGAGCTCAGTTGGAGGTGTGAGATCAACCCTTGGGAGAGGATCATCAGGGCCATCTCAGTCATATGCTCAGTCCTCAGCCAGTGCGCCGCCATCAGGGCACAGTTATCAGTAGGGAGGTTGTTTTGGACCCAGTTCAGATAGTAGGAGTTTCCATCAGTCGGGTCATTCAGGCGAGAGGTTACAGCAGAAGTGGAGGGTCCCATGCCCTAAGTGTGGGAAGTTTCATTCTGAGCCTTGTTACTTGGATATACCGGTATGCTATAGATGTATAGAGAAAGGCCATATCCAGCAAGACTTCCGCGCACTCAGTCAGGGCGCGGGTAGGGGTACTGCTCAGCCATCCAGGTCTTCAGCCGCTACATCTTCATCACACCCTCCAGCACCAGCAGGGCGCGGAGTAGCTAGGGGTAGAGCGCGGGGTCAAGGGGGACCCAGCCGATTTTATGCTTTGAGTGGTCGCAAGAGCGCTGAGGCTTCTCCAGATGTTGTCACAGGTATTCTGACTGTTCAGTCACATGATGTTTATGCTCTTATTGATCCCGGGTCTTCTTTGTCATATGTTACTCCATTTATTGCTTCAAGTTTTGGGATAGAACCCGAACAGCTTCATCAGTCGTTCTCTGTGTCGACTCTGGTTGGTGATTCTATTATGGTCGTGCGAGTCTATAGAAATTGTGTTGTCACGGTGCGTGGTCAGGATACCACGACCGATCTTATTGAGTTAGAAATGGTAGATTTTGATGTAATTATGGGGATGGATTGGCTCTATTCGTGCTTTGCTAAACTCGACTGCCGAACCAGAATTATGAGGCTTGAGTTTCCTAATGAATCAGTTATAATCAAGTGGGAGGGAAATAATGTTGTGCCAAGAGATCGATTCATTTCCTACCTTAAAGCCTCAAAGATGATCAGAAAAGGGTGCATCTACCATTTGGTCCAGGTTGCGTACACCACTTCAAAGGTGCCAGCTCCTGAATCTGTGCCTGTTGTGAATGAATTTCTTGAAGTATTTCTGGACGAGCTTCCTGGGATTCCTTCAGATGGAGAGATCGATTTCAGGATTGATGTATTGCCAGATACGCAACCAATATCTATTCCACCTTACAGGATGGCGCCAGCAGAATGAAGGGAGTTGAAGGAACAATTGGAAGTTCTATTAGAAAAGGGTTTCATCGGCCTAGTGCGTCGCCTTGGGGTGCACCGGTTCTTTTTTTCAGAAATAAAGATGGATCGCTTCGGATGCTTATTGATTATCGGCAACTCAACGAGGTCACCATCAAGAACAAATACCCATTGCCTCGGATAGATGATTTGTTCAACCAGTTGCAAGGTGCTAAGTTCTTCTCAAAGATTGATTTGCGGTTCGGGTATCACCAGTTAAAGATCATGGAGCAGGATATTCCTAAGACTACCTTCAGGACTCGATATAGGCACTTTGAATTTCTAGTAATGTCTTTTGGGCTAACCAACGCCCCAGCAACTTTTATGGATCTTATGAATTAGGTTTTTAAACCGTTTCTCGACTCCTTTATGATTGTCTTCATTGATGATATTCTTGTTTATTCGTGGAGTTAGGAGGATCATGCTAATCACCTCAGGGTAGTTTTGCAGACTCTTTATCAGCACCAATTGTATGCAAAGTATTCAAAATGTGAGTTTTGGCTAGAATCAATCACCTTTTTAGGCCATGTTGTTTCCAGGGAGGGCATTCGGGTTGATCCCCAAAAGATTGTAGCGGTGAAGGATTGGCCTAGGCCAACGACCCCGATAGAGATTTGCAGTTTCTTGGGTCTAGCTAGGTATTATCGGAGATTCGTGGAGGGATTCTCTACTCTCGCCTCCCCATTGACTAAGGTGACACAGAAAGCAGTTAAGTTTCAGTGGTCCGATGCATGTGAAAACAGTTTTTAGGAATTAAAGTCGAGATTGACTTCGGCACCAGTGTTGACCTTGCCAGAAGGTTCAGAGGGATTTGTGGTTTATTGTGATGCTTCAAGGGTTGGTTTGGGGTGTGTGTTGATTCTATGTGGTAAAGTTATAGTATATACTTCAAGGCAGCTCAAGAATCACGAGAAGAATTATCCGACGCATGATTTGGAGCTCACGGCGGTTGTGTTTGCATTAAAAATCTGGCAGCATTATCTTTATGGGGTCCATGTGGAGGTGTTCACAGACCATAAGAGTCTTCTGTATTTATTCAAGCAGAAGGAGTTGAACTTAAGGCAGCGGAGGTGGTTAGAATTGATCAAAGGCTATGATATGAATATTTTGTACCATCCAGGGAAGGCGAATGTGGTAGCCAACGCTCTTAGTCGGAAATCCATGGGTAGCTTGGCTCATTTGGAAGCAGGTCAGAGGCCTTTGTCTTGGGAGGTTTATCAGTTGGCTAGTCTGGGGGTCTGTCTTTCGACCTCAGATGAGGAGGATGTCGTGGTGCGTAATGGAATAGAATCTTCTCTTGTAATGGAAATCAAAGAAAAATAATTCAGGGATCCAGCATTGGTACAATTGAGAGAGGCAACTTTGAATCGTAAGACTGCAGCATTTTCACTCGGCTAGGATGACGGTGTTTTGCGGTGCCAAGGGAGGCTATGTGTTCCGTACATGGATGATCTTCGGAAGAGGGTAATGGAAGAGGCTCACAATTCCAGGTTTTCAGTACACCCAGGTTCTACGAAGATGTATCATGATCTCAAAGAGATTTATTGGTGGAATGGTATGAAGAGGGGTGTGGCGGACTTTGTGGCTAGGTGTCCGACTTGTCAACAAGTGAAGGCCGAGCATCAGAAACCCGGTGGATTGACGCAGCTTATGCAAATACCAATGTGGAAATGGGAGATGATCAATATGGACTTTGTGGTGGGGTTACCTCACACTCCACATAGGTTCGACTATGTTTGGGTAATAGTGGATCGGCTTACAAAATCAGCTCACTTCTTGCCAGTCAAGTCCACCGATACTGCAGAACAGTACATTCAGTTGTATATCAAAGAAATAGTCAGGCTCCATGGCACTCCAGTATCTATTATCTCGGATTGAGGGGCCCAGTTCACAGCTAACTTTTGGAAGAGATTTCAGCAAGGTTTGGGTACTCAGGTAAATCTCAGCACAGCTTTCCACCCACAGATGGACGGTCAAGTGGAGCGGACCATTCAGACGCTTGAAGATATGTGCGGGCTTGTGTTTTAGATTTCAAGGGTAGCTGGGATGATCACTTGCCGCTTATAGAGTTTTCTTACAATAATAGTTTTCATGTTAGTATTCAGATGGCCCCATTTGAGGCATTGTACGGAAGGAGAAGTAGATCTCCGATCGGGTGATTTGAGGTTGGTGTGACAGAATTGTTAGGACCAGGTCTTGTGCACCAAGCTATGGAAAATGTTAAAGTCATTTAGGAAAGGATGAAGACTGCTCAGAGTCGTCAGAAATCCTATGCGGACGTCCGTCGAAGAGATTTGGAATTTTAAGTAGATGATTGGGTATTCTTAAAGGTGTCTCCCATGAAAGGAGTAATGCGGTTTGGGAAGAAAGGGAAATCGAGCCCAAGGTACGTCGGGCCATATAGGATTGCTCAAAGGATAGGACAGGTGGCTTATAGGCTGGAATTGCCCCCTGAGATGTCATTAGTGCACCCGGTGTTCCATGTGTCTATGTTGAAGAAAGTGGTTGGAGATCCATCAGCTATCGTGCCAGTTGAGACTATTGAGGTTAATGAAAAATTATCGTATGAAGAGGTTCTGGTTGCTATTCTTGATAGGCATCTCTGTAGATTGAGGAACAAAGAAATTGCTTCAGTTAAAGTGTTGTGGCGAAGTCAGCAAGTTGAGGAAGTCACATGGGAATCGAAAAATGAAATGAAAGAAAAATACCCCTATTTGTTTGAATAAGTCTAGTAGTGATCGTGCGAACTATCATCTCTAAGCAATTATATGTTATGTTCAGTTTTGTGCAAAAGCACCCTATTTTCCCCTAATTGCTCTACTATTGTAACTTCTCAAGTCGTGCCAAAATTGTGTATGTTGTGACTATTTGAGTAATGTGCAACCCCGTGGAGTAAATGAAATTAGGTGAAACGCATGTGATGGTTAAATGATTAATTGAAGTGTAGATTGGTAAGGATTAATTGAAGTGTATATGGCATGTTGAAGTAATTGAATTATATGGGACTTGTCGAGGTGACCAAATTATGTGCAAGGCCATAAAATAACTAGTTATGTGTGGAATGGGTTAAGAACATATGTTTCGAGGGCTCTCTGATAGGTATATAGGCCTAATTACAGAGGAAAATCTGGAGAAATTTTTAGAAAATAGCGGAGTTAGTAAAAATTGGGGGTTGGCATATTGTGTTTTCAAAACCAAATGATTTCCCGATCCTCATTCGAGGACGAATGATTTTAAGTGGGGGAGAATGTAAAGACCCGTAAAATTTCTATGTCTAAAATAATTCCGAATAGGTCCCTGTGCTGTCATAACTGTAGAAATTCTTAAAACGGTCCTATTTTGAGTAAAAAGTATCCCAGAACTTGAAAGATTAAATTTTCCAGAAATTACGCGTTATGCGACGCACTATGCGATCGCATAACAGGTATGCGGACCGCATAGTGGTCGCATACCTGGAAAGTTTCCTGTCCATTTGGAGGACAACTATGCGGCCTAGAATGCGATCGCATTTCACAAATGCGGGCCGCATAGTTGTCGCATTCTTGCCCCATGGTTTTTGCGAGGGAGTTTATGTGACGCACTATGCGATCGCATAACAGGTATGCGGAACGCATAGTGGTCGCATACCTGGGCAGTGTGGTTCCCATTTTGGCCCATTTGGATGCAAACTATGCGATAGGAATGCGGACCGCATAGCAGGAATGCGATCACATTCCTGACCTTATTTTTGTGTCGGGGCTCCTATTTTCTAAATTTAAACCCCAACCCCCTGTTTTATAAAACACCCAGTCCCTTCATTTTTAACGATTTTCTGACCAAAAATAGAGAGAGAAAAAGAGAGTTCTTGAGAGAGAAGGTTTCAACATCATCCAATTTGATTTTCCAAAATCACTCAAGCCCGGAAATTATCGAGTTATTGTAATCTTATTCTCCCAAAGAGGTAAGTCTTCACCCTATTTTCCTAATTTCTCAGGTTTTTGGTAAGAATAAACACACATAGGTTGGTTCTTGAAAATAAAAAGTGAAATCTTGCATGCATGTAAGTTAAGCTCCGTAATCTAGTAAAGGGAAAAACAAGTTTGGGTAATTATTCTCAAAAGGGGGTTAGTAGTCTAAGGGGTCACATAGTGTTTGATAAAATGCTCAATTGAGTACAAGATTCCTAATTCTAAGTGAAATATGTCACATTGTAGAATAGATTGACGGTGCTAGATGGTCCGGTAAATTGTGATAGAAATTAAAAAGGTGATGACTCGAGGTATGTATGGCTAAATTTAATCTTTGTAGAGTCACCTTGTTGGTGTCCAAACATTCGGTATGAGCTTCTTGCTGAGTATATGTGAATTGATTGTCTGGTTGTGTTGAGCTGTGAGATTTCATTCTCTTATTTTCTTAGTCAACTATCGTGATAATTGAAATTTTGAAAGGTGACTTCTATTTGATTACTCTATCATGTGCAAGGTTCGTTAAATGCTTGAGTATGTTGGTATGAATAATGGTAACGAACTCAAATGTGTAAATGTATCTAAGTGATAAAGGTTGTGTAACAAGTGATGAAAGGGAGTTGTGAATTGATCTAATTGAACTAAATGACCATGGAAATATCGTATATGACTCATTGTTTGCAAGGTTTATTGTGTCTTAACTTCATATGGATTGTTGGTTGTAATGAATTTATATTCTTGTTGATGAACATCTTTGTGGTTGAATTAATGGATGATAAAGACTATTGTGAACACATGATTGGTTGGGTGTTATGAAATTGTACTCTTGATGATATGAAACCATGTGATTGAATTGTGGGATGTTATTGTTTGCCATGAAATGTGATAGTCCGGTGGGATCAGATTGCACGCTGCAACACGAGGTAATAAAGGTGGAGAGGTAACAAGGGTGGAGTTTAAATTGTACAGTGGGATCGGGTTGACGCCGCAACACGAAGTAATAAGGGTGGAGAGGTAACAAGGGTGGAGTTTAAATTGTACAGTGGGATCGGGTTGACGCCGCAACACGAAGTAATAAGGGTGGAGAGGTAACAAGGGTGGAGTTTAAATTGTACAGTGGGATCGGGTTGACGCCGCAACACGAAGTAATAAGGGTGGAGAGGTAACAAGGGTGGAGTGTAAACTGTACGGTGGGATCGGGTTGCACGCCGCAACAGAATGTAATAAAGCTAAAATGTGATTGTGTTGAAATAAGAATCTGTGAGGTTCTCAATTGTATTTGTTTCTGTATCACTGTGCACTATGTGTTGGTTCCTTTAACTGCTTTCTATCTGTGCATCTCTTGATTTTACTTTAAGTAAAGTTTGCTCATACATACTAGTACTATTCCACAGTACTAACGTCCCTTTTGCCGGGGGCACTACATCTTTTGTATGGATGTAGGTGGGTCCATAGCAGGTAGCTCAGCTTGCTGTTAGTGGTGCCTCCTCCTCATCTTTCAGCAGTACTGGTGATCCCCACTTCCTCCCGGGGCCGTATGTACTTCGTGCCATCTCTTTTGAGTCTGTTATGTATTGTAAGGTATAGCTGGGGCCTTGTTGCCGGCAAGTATTATATAAACTCGTATTCGTAGAGGCTCCGTATACATGATGTGGGTGTATATATGTATTTTGGGTAGTAACTGTATGTATTCGGAATCGTGGTCCGTATTGGAAAGTTATATATGTATTGTGTATGTTTTTGGGAATCAACTGTTGAAATTCTAGAAGAGAAATAAACTTAAGTTTATAAATCCACGCTTAAATCCTAAGTTGCTATTTCATATGGAATATGGTGCATTATATATATGGGGGAACGCGTTGGGTAGGAAAGGAAATCCAGGTTCGCTTGACTGGATTCACCTGGTTAGGCGTCGGTCTCGTCCCTCGATTTTGGGGCGTGACAGAAGGGTTGTTTACGAGTGATTGTGAGATATGCCCGATGGGCTGTATATGAGTGACACTGATGTTTGCTCGGGGGCTGTATACGAGTGATGTTTACTCGAGGGGCTGCTTATGATTTATGTTGCCCGAGGGGTTGTACACGAGTGAGTTTTGGCCGAGGGGCTTATTATGTTTTCATCATTTTTTTTACTCACTATTTTATCACTTCGTTTGAAAACTGTTGAAAGATGTTTTAAATGGTTTTACTGAAACTGGGTTTAAATGAGCTGAGTTGATTCAAAACCCTGATTTTAAAAGCATGTTGTGTTCTACTGAGATTTCATGATATGAACTGTATATGTTTTATTGCTCGTCACTACTACTCAGTCTTTATTTACTTTTATTACTTACTGAGTTGGCGTACTCACATTACTCCCTGCACCTTGTGTGCAGATCCAGGGGTTGCTGGATGTGCTAGCAAGTGTTGATTTCATCTGTCATGGACCTGTTGGAGTTAGCAAGGTAGCTGCATGGCGATTGCAGCCCTGCTCTTCTCCCTCCTATCTTCCTATAGATGTTATTAGTTGGTTTCCATACTGTATTGGTCTAAGTATTATCAGATAGTTCTTAGTAGATGCTCATGACTAGTGACACCCCGATGTCGGGTTTTCTTTCCGCACTGTGTTTTTTATTTAAACACTTTATGAAGGTTTATTGTTAAATAGATTTAATTTTATTTTAAGAATGAAAATATTGATTGGTTTTGGTAATGTGTCGGCTTTCCTAGTTCTACGATAGGCACCATCACGACAAGGAAGTTAGGGTCATGACAATAAGGGTGGAGCAGCTGGAGTTTTTCGCGACGCCTTAGGCACATGGGTGTATGTCTTTACCAAACATTTGATATATACTGATATTCTACAAGCTGGTCTTCTAGCTTTATATCATGTCCTACTACTAGCAAATGCTTGCAACTTCAAACCATTACACGTGGAAATGGATTCTCAGGTATTGCTCCACATCTTATCAAATGCACCACTAAAATACTCACATATCCTTCTTACATGAAGGTTGATGCTCAAGGAACTCTAGGTGACCACGATATACCACATATTCAGGGAGGGTAATGGGGTAGAGGATGTACTAGCCAAGTATGGGAAGACAAGACTGAATCTACGATCTAATGATGTTCTACTTTTTTAAAATCTTCCTACTTTTATCTTATCGTTTTTAGCTTCCGATGTAACTGGAACTGTGGCATACCATTCAGTTCCGACTTCTGTAATACACTAGTTATGTTTTAATAAATGCCTTATTAGCAAAAAAAAAAAAAAAAGAGTTTCATATTTTAATGTTCATGACTGTAATATTGACAAAATATATATTGAAAGCCTTCTCAAGACTTCGACCTATTAAAGGTACTTTAGGACCTTTCACGGTTCGCACATATCTTCAGGCCATTTTTCGTTGGTATTGACCCTTTTTCACCACTTTTTTTGGTAACTAACAATATTGTATTAATCACCAGTAAACTTTACATATGCATAGCCTGCTTATAAGTCAGCAGCTATAACTCTTACAAATTCTAAAGCCTACACTAACTGTCTATATTAAACATAAAATGTTGCACTATGCTACTAATCACAGGGGTGACTCTCATGTTACATATGTAGGCTAACTCTTGTGTAATACTATCAACTTCTCTGCTTCTTTTTTCAAAAAGCCGCTGGTTCCTTTCAATCCAAATGAAGTGAGTTATCTCAGCATATACCATACTAAATACTTGTGCTCGTTGTGTCCTGTCCTTCGCACATTTTATAATCCATTACATATGTTGTTCCCGGTTATCCCTACTAACATCCTGCCTTTGCATCCAATGTAGGATTCTCAACCACAATTCCTTAGTAAATCAACAATTGACAAACAAGTGTTCCTTGTTCTCATCATGAGCTTGGCATAAGGAACACTTTGGATCTACAGCTAGTCCCCATTATATCAGCCTATCTACAGTCAGCAATCTCCCATATAGTTGTAGCCACATAGTAAATATAGATTTTGGCCTCGCATTGTTTGGAACATCAAGCATTTCTAGTTAACTCTTGGTCTGTGTCCCAATAGGTGTAAGTAGAAATTGTTGATCTGTCATGACTTGATTTCGGAGTCGTGATGGCGCATGTCGTGGAACTAGGCAAGCCGCCCCTTTTAACTAAGCTAAATTAAATTTCCAGTAAAAGTAAAATTTTAAACGAGTTTACTGATAATACTAAGAATCTGAAGTTTAAAAAAAATATTTGAAACAAAAATTAAAATCTCCAACCCCGGATCCGGTGTCACTCAGTCATTAGTTACTATAACATAAAGAAAATGAAAGGAGAAATGGACAAACTTGTCTCAAAATATAGAACAACAGGTAGAATAAGAAAGAGAAGACGAGGTCGCGATCGCCAACAGCTACCTCGACGACTACAATAAAACTCTGACAGACGCTCAATATCCACTACCGGGTCCCGGTGTACCTGGATCTGCACACAAGGTGCAGGGGGTAACGTGAGTACACCAACTCAGAAGTAACGAACCCAAACTATGGGCTGAGTGGTAGTGACGGACTAACTCTCAATAATTAATCATCAGCATACAAAACTTAGGCATGTTCACAGTTTATCAAAAAATAACAACAGAATATGCTAGATATACCTCAATATGTTCTACATGCCAACATGTCACCGTGTGAAAATGCACATAATGCTCACAACTCTTCCACAGAAGTCCACTCAGTACTATATATGGCTCTCAGGTCCAGGGAAGTTCCATCCCGGAATATGCATAAACATCGGTGACCATAGTCACTCCGTACTGAGGGAAAGGGCCAGTCCAGCCCCCACAGAGAAGATCCATCTACGGAATACCACACTCGGACAAAATCCATGTCCAGGGAAGATTCATCCCTCACATAACATCAGCTTCAGACAAGATCCATGTCCAGGGAAGATCCATCCCTCACATAACATCAGCTTCGGACAAGATCTATGTCCAGGGAAGATCCATCCCTCATATAACACCAGCTTCAGACAAGATCCATGCCTAGGGAAATTCCATCCCTCATCATCAAAATGCGCTCACTAAGGGTGTAAAGACTCCGGAGGGGCCTAGTGGCCCAAGCACCATATCAAGCCAACGAAGGCATGATTTAATATCGCTGCGATGTGCAGTCCAAACTATAACTATCTCAATAACAGGCTCTCGGCCTCACTCAGTCATTACTCTCCAGTCTCACTCACATGGATCACAGATGCATCCATCAACTCGAAACAATGATAAGTATGCATATAATTAACAATATTGAGACTAAGATATGAAGTGGTATGCTATAACAGGACTGAGTATATGAATCAAATAATCACAAAATGAGACAGTAATATACGACCACTCGGGTCTCAGCATTTTCGGCGTGAAGCCTAGCATTTATATTTAACATAATTTCTAACAGGTTCACAATTACCACATTAATAGAAGCACAGATATCATCAGGGAATAATCACTATGCGATGCCATGGGATAAGCCAGGCCACAAATACTCGGTGCACGCTCACACGCCCGTCACTTGGCATGTGTGTAACCTCAATTATAGTCATAAATCATTTAGCTCGGGGTTTCGAACCCTCAGAACCAAGATTGGAAATGTTACTTACCTTAACAATGGCTAAAATACTATACTAAACCTGCTCATGACTGGTAGACCTATTTAACCTAGAGCTCTAATACCAACTTGTCACGACCCGATTTTGGAGTCGTGATGGCGCATGTCGTAGAACTACGCAAGCCACCCCTTTTAACTAAGCTAAATTCAATTTCCAGTAAAAGTAAAATTTTAAACGAGTTTACTGATAATACTAAGAATCTGAAGTTTAAAAACAATATTTGAAACAAAAATTAAAATCTCCAACCCCGGATCCGGTGTCACTCAGTCATGAGCTACTATAACATAAAGCAAAGAAAAGGATAAATGGACAACCTTGTCTCAAAATTAAGAACAACATGTAGAATAAGAAAGAGAAGACGAGCAGCTACCTCGACGACTCCAATGAAACTCTGACAGCTGCTCAATATCCTCTATCGGGTCCCGGTGTACCTGGATCTGCACACAAGGTGCAGGGGGTAACGTGAGTACACCAACTCAGAAGTGACGAACCCAAACTATGGGCTGAGAGGTGACAGACTAACCCTCAATAATTAATCATCAGCATATAAAACTTAGGCATGTTCACAGTTTATCAGAAAATAACAACAGAATATGCTAGATTGCCTCAATATACTCTAGATGCCAACATGTCACCGTGTGAAAATGCATAGTGCTCACAACTCTTCCACAGAAGTCTACTCAGTACTATATATGGCTCTTAGGCCCATGGAAGTTCCATCCCGGAATATGCATAAACACTAGTGACCGTAGTCACTCCGTACTGAGGAAAAGGGCCAGTCCAGCCCCCACGGAGAAGATCCATCTCCGGAATACCACACTCGGACAAAATCTATGTCTAGGGAAGATCCATCCCTCACATAACATCAGCTTCGGACAAGATCCATGTCCAGGGAAGATCCATCCCTCACATAACACCAGCTTCAGACAAGATCCATGCCCAGGGAAATTTCATCCCTCATCATCAATGCGCTCACTAGGGGTGTAAACACTCCGGAGGGGCCCTAGTGGCCCAAGCGCCATATCAAGCCAATGAAGGCATGATTTAATATCGTTGCGGTGTGCATTCCGATCTCATAACTGTCTCAATAACAGGATCTCGTCCTCACTCAGTCATTACTCTCCAGTCCCATTCATCACAGATGCATCCATCAACCTGAAACAATGATAAGTATGCATATATTAACAATACTAAGACTGAGATATGAAGTGGTATGCTATAACAGGACTGAGTATATGAATCAAATAATCACAAAAATGAGACAGTAATATACGACCACTCGGGTCTCAGCATTTTCGGAGTGAAGCCTAGCATTTATACTTAACATGATGTCTAACAGGTTCAAAATTACCACATTAACAGAAGCACAGATATCATCAGGGAATAATCACTAAGCGGTGCCATGAGATAAGCCAGGCCACAAATACTCAGTGCACGCTCGCACGCCCGTCACTTGGCATGTGCGTCACCTCAATTATAGTCATAAATCATTTAGCTCGGGGTTTTGAACCCTCAGAACCAAGTTTGAAAACGTTACTTATCTTAAAAATGGCTAAAATACTATTTTGTAGTGCCTTTGCCTCTAAATTCGGCCTCTGAGTTCTCCAAATCTACCAAGTTCAGATTTTTATCATCAAATTATGCTTAAGAAATGAATTCCAATTGAAACGTACCAAATTTAGCTCAAAACCCAACCCCCGGGCCCGCGTCTTGGAACTCGACAAATTTTATACTAAAATTTTCTTCATCATCTCATGAGTCCGTACATATAAATAACGCTAAAATCGGAGTTCGTTGGACCCCTCAAATCGATCCCTAAAGGTCTCATAATCTCAAGCCCTAACTCCCTCTTTTTCTACTGATTTTTATGAATTAAACACTGATATTTGATCCTTAATCACATATAGTCAAGTATTAAGGTCCAAAATCCTTACCTCTATGAAGAACAATGATTTCCTCTCTTCAAAATCGCCTCAAAGCTCTTTTCCCGTTCAACAATGGTGAAAAAGTGGGTATTGGTCGCAGAGGGTTTTAATTTATACATTCTGCCCAGGGGTTCCGCACCTGCGGGACCGCACCTGCGACTTTTCATTAAACGGCCTAACTCCGCACCTGCGACTCACATTCCGCACCTACGACTTCGCAGGTGCGGTCAAGTGTACGCATATGTGATGCTCTCCTGGGCTGGCTCAATCTCGCACTTGTGGAGCCTTCTGCGCTCCTACGGGCCCGCACCTATGATCAAACATCCGCAGGTGCGGAAACAACAGTGAATTCACACCAGCAGCTGTTTGCTGCAAATTTCCAACTCCGAACTTCCCGTTAACCATCCGAAATCAATCTCGAGCCCTTCGGGACCGCGACCAAATATACCAACATATCATATATGATCATTCAAACTTAGTTGCACTCTCAAAACACTAAAGATAACATCAAAACACCAAAATCACATCGGATTCAAGCCTAAGAACTTTGAAATTTCTAAAATCTACCAACGATGCCGAAACTATCTAAAACAACTCCGATTGACCTGAAATTTTGCAGACATATCCAAAATGACATTACGAACCTGTTCTAACTTTCGAAATTCTATTCCGACCCCGATAGCCTAATTTTCACTGCCGACCGGAAATTATCAAAAACTAACTTTCACCAATTCAAGCCTAATTCTACACCGGTCCTCACAAAAATATTCCGAACACACTCTAAGTCCCAAATCACCTAACGAATCTATCCGAGCTATAAAATACGTATTCCGAGATCATTTACCAATAAGTCAACTCTCGGTTGACTTTTCCAACTATAAGGCTATTTTTAAAGACTAAATGACTAAACTCTCACTACAACTATTCCGATTTCGAGCCTACCAACTCTAACACATCAAGAACAGTATAACCAACCTATGACAAGCAGTTTCTACATAATGACCGTCGGGTCGTTACATGATCATACTCTTTCTTTAATGTTGTTGATGTTGCACCTGTTGAAGAGTTGCTCTAGCATTTAAGATCTGTCTCACCATCCAGCTTGCTTGTTGGAAAATTGCCACATCTTCAAAAAGTTTGTCTTTGATGCAGAAAGCATGTATCTTGCTTGTATGATACATCCCACCATACTTTAGCTAGAGCATCCTTGTTCCATAGATGCAAATTAATCAGGTTTAGGCCCCAAGTTGATTTAGGTGTACACATTCTATCCCAGGCTACCAAAGCCTTTTTTGTGATCACATTTATCCAGACCAGATGTAGCTTCTACAGTAAGATTCAATCATCTTCTAAACCTTTGAAGGCAGAGTAAACAGCTACGACCAATAAGATTGAATACCAAATAGCATAGTTTGAACAAGTTGTACTCGACCAGCATATTATTCTTTGTTGTCCAGGAAGAAATCTTTGCAACTATCTTCTCTACCAAAGGATGCCATTGTATCAATGAGAGCTTTTAGTAGCAAGTGGGATACCACGATATTTGAAAGGCGGCTCCCCCAATGTGAAACCTAACTTGCAGGATATCCATTCTTACAGTCTGAGGGACTCCACCAAAATACACTGAGTTTTTCCTCAGATTTGCTTGCAGTCCGGATACTTGGGAAAATTGACTAAAACATCTATGAATAGCAGAGATTGAGGGAAGGTCACCTCTAGAAAATAACAACAGGTCATTTTCATAACTAAGGTGTGTGATTCCTAGCTTTGCACATCTTGGATGAAATTTGAAACTTTTCACTTCTTTGAGAATGTTGAGACTTCTACTGAGATACTCCATAACTATGGCAAATAAGAAGGGGGAGATAGGATCTCCCTGCCTCAAACCTTTAGCAGCATCAAAGGGTGGGGTGGATTCACCATTTATCATGACAATATAGTTAACAATGGTAACACACTCCATTATCCATTCTACAAATCTCATAGGAAATCCCAGCTTTATCAGGACTTGCTCCAAAAACTTCACTCGACTGAGTCATAGGCTTTTTGAAGATCATTATTGATCATACATCTGTCATAAATGTTTTTCCTTGTGTATGCCTTTACTAGCTCATGTGCTAGTATGATGTTATCAGTAATTCTCCTGCCAGGAATGAAGCCAGCATGTGCCTCACAGATGATAGAGGCAATGACTTGTTGTATCCTGGCTGCTAGCACTTTAGATATCAGTTTATTCAGCATGGTGCATCAGGAAATTGGTCGATAATCTTTGACTGTATTAGGACTGGGTATTTTAGGCACCAGTGTGAGAGTAGTGCAGTGAACAGCTTTATACAATTTTTCAGTAATAAAAAAGTCTTTGACAGCTTGAGTAACTTCACCTTTAATGACCACCCATGCCTTCTTAAAGAAGCAGGAGTTGTATTCATCAATTCCTTAATCTTTTATGAAATTAATTTCACCACTTTCATTCCACCACGTCATCTTTAATCGCTCTCTCTCTAAAAGTTCTTCAGCCAATATTTTATGAAATTAATTTTGATTATAAGAAAACATCTAGCAATAATAAATGATTTTTTCCCCTTTTCTTCTTTGAAGAACTCAACTTCAAAAACAAAGACATAATTTTCTTTCTTTTTCTTTGTATCCTACATCGAACAACCCTTTCATTTTATTTATTTCTGAAAGTTTTCTTATTTCTTTTAACTTTTGTGTCTTCTTATACTATTAAATTCAAATTCATGAGAATAAAACTTTGTATACTATTTTTAAACGAAAAGTAAGAAGAAAGGGTAGTGAAGGGCAACAACGCTTCCTTTTTATATTAGTGCGTTTTGTTGTCTAATGTTTTGATTTTTGTGTCTTTTTGGGTAAATTTTCTTTCTTTGGTGGTTAATCCCCCAAGGCCTATTGTTGTGTCTTTATTTTTATGTAAGAAATTTTTATATTCCTATACACTATATGAAACTATATTACCCTCCCTACTCAAGTTTTACTATAATTACATTTTATATACCCAATTACCATTTACATACATTTTAAGAGAATTAATGATATTAATTAGTGTCCTAAAATAATTCTACCATATATTCCCACTCCCCCCACGTTTCTCTCTATCACGACCCAAAATTCTAACGCATGTCGTGATGGCGCCCAACAGCGGGGTCGGCCAAGCCTACACTCAATTTACTAAGGGTTCTTTCTTATTTGATTAAGCATTCCAACATATACCAAGGTTTAAAGCTTATAACATAAATAAAAAAAAGGATCATTAGCCAGTTTAAATCAAAAGCGGTCATAAGGACGCGTAAGCCAACATATATATAGACCCGTAATCCATAATAACTACCACGTGTGTGTGCCAGGAACAAGTGTCACAAGTCCTACGGGGATACTAACAGAATATACAAAAGATATAATATACAGTCCCACTATCTGAAAGAAATAGACGGGAAATAAGCAAAACAAACTCCATGGTGCTACCGGAGATCGGCAGGAGAAGCAGTTCACCGTGAAGTCAGGTCCCACAATAATCAGAGTCAAACTCCGGTCTGACAACCAGATGCACCAGCCTTAGAACCTGTACAATTAAGTACAAAAGCGTAGCATTAGTACAC
Organism: Nicotiana knightiana; assembly: GCA_005239525.1. Classification (NCBI taxonomy): domain Eukaryota; kingdom Viridiplantae; phylum Streptophyta; class Magnoliopsida; order Solanales; family Solanaceae; genus Nicotiana; species Nicotiana knightiana. The sequence continues at coordinate 26,422 of ML374577.1, read as the reverse complement.
AAATATATATGTACCCAGTGAGTATCCCGTCTAATCTCGAAGAAGTAGTGACGAGAGGTCGACTTGACACTCACTAAGGTCCAACAATATAATTTAACATAATATGATGAAAACGGTAGGCATGTAAAGGTAGTGAAGCAGCAAATATATAAGGCACTAAAATCCAAGTAAATAAACAATTACTACTTCATTTTCCCCCAAATATATGTCAAATCAATATCCATGAATTCAGTAACAATTTATCATGCGCATACGGGATAAGGACAACCGGCCTAGGCCATAGAATAATCATATTTGTGCACTGCCGACGGTCAAACGACCCGAACCATAAGTGCAACTTTGCCATAAAGTACTTATATCTATGCACTGGCGAGGGTCGAACAGCCCGAACCATAAGTGCATCTTTGCCATAAAGTATTCGTATCTATGCATTGCCGAGGGTCGAACTGCCCGAACCATAAGTGCATCTTTCAATCCACCGTGGTGTACGGCCCACTCCCATGGGAGTGGGGGAAAGCACACTCCGCTCGCGGAATGTAATTGTGAAGCAGTCACATGCACACACATTATTCCTTTTTAAATTACTTTTCAGCAAACAATTCCTTAAAGTTTCTCAAATTCCATGATCTCAGGGAAATAAGTCGCATGTAACATTTAAACATTAAGCATATAGTTCATTTCAAGGAAGACACAAGGCATGATATGGGCCTAACTACCCGGACATAATAATAATAGCCGCTATGTATGGACTCTCATCACTTTGTACGTACGTAGCCCCCACAAACATCACACATAGAATTTAAGTCATCTACGGGGACAATTCCTTCTTACGAGGTTAGAAAGGAAACTCACCTCGTGTCGAATCTACATCCCGGACCAAGAACGCGCCCGAACCTCCAAACTCGTCTCCCAAGGACTCGAAACTAATCAAACGTTACATAAATATATCAAATTATACTCAAAGCATGGAATTATCCTACTATTTAGTCAAATGCATCATTCTTGAATAAATCCCAAAATCCAACCCTGGGCCCGCATGCTCGGGTTCCAAAAATTCTCGAAGGAAACACTCACCCATAACCTAAGGAGCGTTAATATATGATTTTTGTATGAATTCACAGCCAATTCACAGGTAATTCTCTAAATTCTCGAAAGCCCTAGGTCACTACCTAAATCCTTAATTTTTCACTAATTAGGTAGTTAAATTCAAATAGGAATTCATTCATTAACTAACTTTAGGATAGAATTCACTTACCTTTTAGTAGCTAGGTCGTGGGACTCTTTTCCAAGCTCTCAAGATCATCTATGGTGGAAGAAACTTGAGTGAAAATGGGATAATCCCGCATTTAAAGACCTTACTGCTTATAGGGGTTTCCGCATCTGCGACTCGACGACCGCACATGCGGTCTCGTGCCTGCGAGAAAGGACTCGCACTTGCGGAAAGGGGCAAGGGGCCTGGGCTCGCACCTACAGGCAGGAGTCCACACCTGCGGGGAAAGGGCCCGCACCTGTGAGAATTGGGCAGCCCACCTGGGGGCCGCACCTGCGAGGCAGGTACTGTAGGAGTGGTCCCGCACCTGCGACTGGGCAACCGCACTTGCGGTCACACCAGAACAGCTGCACCAGCAGTTGCTTCAGCTGGTTTTTGGCCTCGTTTGGTACCCGAGAGGCACCTGGGCCCACCCGAGCCCCCGTCCAAATATACCAACAAGTCCCAAATCATAATACGGACTCGCTCGAGCCTTCGGAACACCAACAACAACGCTAAAACTAAAAACCACACCTCAAAACCCCTAGAATCAAACTTAGGAACTTTATGTTTCTAGAATTTGCTAACAATGCGCCGAACCGACCTATACTACTCGAAATGACACCAAATTTTGCAGGCAAGTCATAAATGACATAATTGAACCGGCGTCGGAATTCCGTTCGGACCTCGATAACACAAAAACACATCCCAAACCACAATATGAACTTAAGGAAACTCTTATTTCGATATTGGGCCCCGAAACGCTCCTGGGTCATCCAAAACCCATTCTGAACATACGCCCGAGTTTGAAATCATCATACAGAGCTACTGGAACCGTCGAAACCCGATTCCGAGATCGTTTACTAAAAATGTTGACCGAAGTCAAACTTGGCCAAAAAGGCCAACCTTAAGGAACTAAGTGTTCCAATATCGCTCTAAACACTTCCAAATCCCGAACCACCCGTCCCCGCAAGTCATAAATCATGATAAGCCGCTATGGGGAGTTTCATTTAGGTGAACGGGGTCCGATAACGCAAAACAACCGGTCGGTTCGTTACATTCTCCACCTCTTAAACAAACGTTCGTCCTCGAACGGGTCTAGAATCATACTTGAAGTGCTGAATAAGTGTGGATATCTGCTCCGCATGTCCTCCTCGGACTCCCAGGTCACTTCCTCGACTGGTTAGCCCCTCCACTGGACCTTCACCGCAGAAAATCTCTTGGACCTCAACTGGCGATCATGTCTATCAATCATAGCAATTGGCTCCTCCTCGTAGCCCAATCTCTCATCCAACTGAATAGTGTTGAAATCAACCACGTGAGAGAAGTCGGCGTGGTACCGCCAGATCATGGATACATGAAAGACCGGATGAACTCCTGATAAACTGGGAGGTAAATCTAGCCCATAAGCAACCTCCCCAACACGCCTCAACACCTCGAAGGGACCTGTAAACCTCGGGCTCAACTTGCCCTTCTTCCCGAACCTCATAATACCCTTCATGGGTGAGACCTTCAACAGAACCTTGTCACCCTCCATAAATGATACATCACGCGCCCTCTGATCCGCGTAACTCTTCTGTCTAGACTGTGCTATGCGAAACCTCTCCTGAATCAACTTCACCCTCTCCAAAACATCCCTCACCAGGTCGGTGCCATATAACTTAGCCTCACCAGGCTCAAACCACCCGATAGGAGAACGGCATCGCCGACCATACAAAGCCTCAAATGGAGCCATCTCGATGCTGGACTGATAACTATTATTTTAGGCAAACTCGGTCTAAGGGAAGAACTGGTCCCACTGATCTCCGAAGTCAATCACACATGCCCGGAGCATGTCCTCCAATATCTAAATTGTACACTCCGACTGGTCATCAGTCTGAGGGTGAAATGTTGTGTTGAGGTCTATCTGGGTACCCATCTCACTATGCAATGCTCTCCAGAAGTGAGAGGTGAACTGAGGACCTCGATCTGATATAATGGACATCGGCACACCGTGCAACCGGACTATCTCCCAAATATAGATCTGGGCTAACCTCTCAGAAGTATATGTAGTAGCTACAGGAATGAAATGTGCCGATTTGTTCAATCTATCCACAATGACCCAAATTGCGTCAACCTTCCGCAAAGTCCGAGGCAACCCAACCACGAAGTCCATAGTGATGCGCTCCCATTTCCACTCAGGAATGGGAATCTGCTGAAGTAGGTCTCCTAGCCTCTGGTGTTCATACTTCACCTGCTGGCAAGTAAGACACCTAGCCACATACCCCACAATGTCCCTCTTCATCCGCCTCCACCAGTAATGTTGCTTCAAATCACGATACATCTTCGTAGCACCACGATGAATAGAATATCGAGAACTGTGTGCCTCCTCTAGAATCATCTCCCTTAGGCCATCAACATTAGGAACACATAAGCGGCCCTGAAGTCTCAGAACACCATCCTCGCCAATAGTAACCTCCTTGGCACCACCCTGTACTAATGTCTCTCGAAGCTCTGCTAAGCACGGATCATCAAACTGCCGGGCCTTATCTCCCCCAATAACGAAGACTGAGCAACCACATGTGCTAAAACTCGACGAGGCTCTGAAAGGTCTAATCTTACCAAGAGATTATCCAAGGACTGAATGTCCAAGGCTAGAGGTCTCTGCTCCGCTGCAATATAAGACAAACTTCCCATACTCTCTGACTTCCTGTTCAAGGCATCTGCTACCACATTTTCCTTGCCCAAATGATAAAGAATGGTGATATCATAATCTTTCAACAACTCAAGCCATATGTGCTGCCTCAAATTAAGATCTCTCTGCTTGAACAAGTTCTACAAGTTACAGTGGTATGTATAAACCTCACAGGACACCCCATACAAGTAGTGCCTCCAAATCTTAAGAGCATGAACAATCGACACCAAGTCCAAATTGTGCATAGGGTAATTCTTATCATGAACCGTCAGTTGGCGCGAAGCATAAGAAATAACTCCCCCTTCCTGCATCAACACACACCCCAAGACAATGTGTGAAGCGTCGCAATATACTATGTATATCCCAGAACCGGAAGGCAATACCAGGACTGGTGCAGAAGTCAATGCCGCCTTGAGCTTCTGAAAGCTCACCTCGTACTCGTTAGACCATCGGAACGGGGCATTCTTCTGAGTCAATCTATTCAATGGAACTGCAATCAAAGAGAACCCTTCCACAAATTGGCGATAATAGCCTGCTAGGCCTAAAAGGCTCCTGATTTCTGTAGCTGAAGTAGGACGCGGCCAACTCTGAACTGCCTCGATCTTCTGAGGATCAAACTTGATACCCTATACGGATACCACATTCCCCAAGAATGCTACGGAATCCAACTATATCACACTTGGAGAACTTAGCATATAGCTTCTGTTCCCACAAAGTCAGGAACACAACTCTCAAATGTTTCTCGTGCTCCCCCAGGCTACATGAGTAAATCAAGATGTCATCAATAAATATAATGACAAAGGAATCAATATACGGCCTGAATACCCTACTCATCAAGTCCATGAATGTTGTTGGGGCATTAGTCAAGCCAAAGGACATCACTAGGAACTCATAGTGGCCATATCTCGTACGGAAAGCAGTCTTCGGAACATCCGAGACCCAAATCTTCAACTGATGTTATCCCGATCTCAAATAAACCCTAAAAACACCCAAGCACCCTGCAACTGGTCAAACAAATCATCGATGCGTGGCAATGGATACTTGTTCTTAATGGTGACCTTGTTCAACTGGCGGTAATCAATACACATTCGGATGGACCCATCCTTCTTCTTCACGAATAGAACTGGAGCACCCCACGGTGATACACTTGGTCTGATGAACCCCTTAGCCAACAACTCCTCAAGCTGCTCCTTCAACTCTTTCGGAGCCATACGGTACGGAGAAATAGATATAGGCTGGGTGTCTAGAGATAAATCAATGCAGAAATCAATATCTCGATCTGGAGGCATACCTAGGAGGTCTGAAGGAAATACATCAGCAAACTCTCGAACCACTAGCACTGAATCAATCGTCGGAGACTTGGCAATGGTATCCCGCACATAAGCAAGATAGGCCAGACAACCCTTCTCGACCATATGTCGAGCCTTCAAGAATGAAATAACCCGGCTGGCTGCACTAACTGAGGAACCTCTCCACTCCAGCCTAGGCGACTCGGGCATGGCTAAAGTAACTGTCTTGGCATGGCAATCTAGCACGGCATGATAAGGAGATGGCCAATCCACGCCTAGAACAACCTCAAAATCGACCATGTCGAGCAATAAAAGGTCTGATCTGGTCTCGAATCCACAGAATATGATCACACAAGACCGATAAATCCGGTCTACCACCACAGAATCGCCCACATGAGTGGACACATATATAGGAGAACCCAAGGACTCGCGAGGAGCATCCAGAAAATGAGCAAATAATGCTGAAACATACGAATAGGTGGATCCTGGATCAAATAATACTGTAGCCTCTCTACCACATACTGAGATAATACCTGTGATCACGGCGCCTAAGGCCACTGCAACTGATCTAGCCGGAATGGCATAGAATCTAGCTGGAGTATCGGAAGACTGAGCTCCACCAAAGTGAAAAGGAGCTGCCTAACCTCCCCCTGACTAGCCTCCACCTCTAGGACGACCCCTGTCGACCTGTCCTCCACCTCTAGGTGGTCGGACTGTTGGTACTGGACCCATCGGCTGATAACCCTACTGCACGGCCTTGCCCCGAAACCTGGGACAATGTCTCCTCATATGACCTGGCTCCCTACACTCGTAACAAACTCTAGGTACCATAGTCTGCTGCCCCGAAGAAGAAACCTGAATAGCCGGAGGGCGATGTGAGCCCTCTAGCATAGTACTGAAGTAGGGGTTGGAGGATCTTGGATGACTGGGATAACCACTGGGTGAACTATGAATGGCTGGAGAACGGTAGGAACTCTCTAGCATGGCGCTGAAATGAGGCCTCGCTGGAACACCTCGGGGAGGTGGTGGAGGTGCTGAATAGGAAGGCCTGCTGGGCTGACTACTGCTAAACTGACCTCTGCCCCTAACTGGGGCACCTCTGAAATCTCCGGAGAATCTATCCCTCTTGTCCTCCTGCCCCTACTCCCTGTTCCTCGACCGATACCCTTCGATCATGCGAGCAATCTCTACCACGAGCTTATAAGGAGTACCCATCTCCACCTCTCAGGCCATGGTGGCCCTAATACCTGGATACAACCCAGCCACAAATCTTTGCATCAGTAGGTAGTATCATGAGTGCATGGCGAGACAACTCTGAAAATCTGGCCTCATAATTTGTCACTGACATCTGTCCCTGCTCTAGCCGCTCAAACTGATACCGCAGCTCTTCCCTCTCAGAGGATGGGATATATCTATCCAAAAACATGTGCGTGAACTGCTCCCAAGTGACAGGAGGAGAATCTGCTGGCCTGCTGAGAATATAGGATTTCCACCACCTACGGGCTCTGCCCTCCAACTGGAAGGTAGTGAAATCCAATCCATGGGACTAGTATCCTCATGTTGTGCAGTTTGTCCCTGCACATGTCCACAAAATCCTAGACATCCTCACCTCGCTCACCCCCGAATACTGGAGGGTGCAATCGAGTCCATCTATCCAATAACTTTTGTGGATCACTGTCCGCAGCTGGTCTGGAATCAGGTGCTGCTGCAATAGGCTGGACCCCACCCACGAGTAGTGTACCTGGGGTATGATGTAGCACTGTTGTCTGGCCTGCAGCCTGGGCAGTAGGGGTCTGAACTCCCCTTCCCACCTGAGAAGTGGCAGGATCTACTGGAAATAAACCAGCCTGGGACATTGTGTCCATAAATCTCATCATACGGCCCATGACTACCTGGAAGCCTAGCGTCGTCATGAAGTCTACTGGAGCAGGATCTGCTAGAGGCACCTCGTCCTTCTCCTCTATAATAAGGTGCTCTGATGGCGGAACTAGAATAGCTATGGGATGCCCTCGTCCCCTACCGCGGGCCGGTGCCCTCCCCCGGCCTCTGTCGCGGCCTCGGACAATGAGGGTAGCAGCCCTTCCCGGGTCTGGAACATCAGTTGCACGCGTCCTCACCATTTGTGGGAGAATAGAAGAATGAATTTAGTAAATCATCGACTGCACGATAGGATAAGAACAAAGAGAGGTTTCCTAACACCCTATAGCCTCCTCAAGATAAGTACATACGTCTCCGTACCGATCCGCAAGACTCTACTGGGTTTGCCCGTGACTCGTGAGACTTACCTGAACCTAGTGCTCTGATACCATGTTGTCACGACCCAAAATCCTAACTCAGGTCGTGATGGCACCCAACAACGGGGTCGGGCAAGCCTACACTCAATTTACTAAGGGTTCTTTCTTTTTTGATTAAACATTTCAACATATACCAAGGTTTAAAGCTTATAAAATATTTTTAAAAAGGATCATTATCCAGTTTAAATCAAAAGCGGTCATAAGGAGGCGTAAGCAAACATATATACAGACCCGTAATCCATAATAACTACCACGTCTGTGTGCCAGGAACCAAGTGTCACAAGTCCTACGGGCATATTAACAGAATTTACAAAAGATATAATATACAGTCCCACTGTCTGAAAGAAATAGACGAGAAATAAGCAAAAGAAACTCCATGGTGCTGCCATAGATAGCCAGCAGAAGCAGCTCACCGTGAAGTCAGGTCCCACTATAATCAGAGTCAAGCTCCGGTCTGACAACCAGATGCACCAGCCTCAGAACCTGTACAATTAAGTACAGAAGCATAGCATGAGTACATAAATGTATATGTACCCAGTGAGTAGCCCGTCTAATCTCGAAGAAGTAGTGGCGAGAGGTCGACTTGACACTCACTAAGGTCCAACAATATAATTTCACAGAATATGATAAAAACGGTAGGCATGTAAAGGTAGTGAAGCAACAAATATATAAGGCACTGAAATTCAAGTAAATACTGGAAGTAAATAAACAATTACTACTTCATCGTACCCCAAATATCTGTCAAATCAATATCCATGAATTCAGTAACAATTTATCATGTGCATACGGGGTAAGGAAAACCGGCCTAAGCCATAGAATAATCATATATGTGCACTGCAGAGGGTCAAACAACCCGAACCATAAGTGCAACTTTGCCATAAAGTACTCATATATATGCACTGCCGAGGGTCGAACGGCCCGAACCATAAGTGCATCTTTGCCATAAAGTATTCATATCTATGCACTGCCGAGGGTCGAACGGCCCAAATTATAAGTGCATCTTTCAATCCACTGTGGCGTATGGCCCGCTCCCGTGAGAGTGGGGGAAATCACACTCTGCTCGTGGAATGTAAATTGCGAAGTGGTCACATGCAAACACATTATTCCTTTTTAAATTACTTTTCAGTGAACAATTCCGTAAAATTTCTCAAATTCCATGATCTCAGGGAAATAAGTCGCATGTAATATTTAAACATTAAGCATATAGTTCATTTCAAGGAAGACACAAGGCATGATGTGGGCCTAACTACCCAGACATAATAATAATAGTCGCTATGTATGGACTCTCGTCACTTTGTACGTACATATCCCCCACAAACATCACACATAGCATTTAAATCACCTACGGGGATAATTCCCACTTACAAGGCTAGAAAGGAGACTCACCTTGTGTTCAATCTACTTCCTGGACCAAGAGTGCGCCCGAAACTCCAAACTCGTCTCCCAATGACTCGAAACTAATCAAACGGTATGTAAATATATCATATTATACTCAAAGCATGGAATTATCCTACTATTTAGTCAAATGCGTCATTCTTGAAGAAATCCCAAAATCCAACCTCGGACCTGCATGCTCAGATTCTGAATCGAAGGAAACACTCACCCATAACCTAAAGAGCGTTAATATATGATTTTTGTATGAATTCATAGCCAATTCACGGGTAATTCTCTAAATTCTCGAAAGCCCTAGGTTACTACCCAAATCCTTAATTTTCCACTAATTAGGTATTTAAATTCAACTAGGAATTCATGCATTAACTAACTTTAGGATAGAATTCACTTACCTTTTAGTAGTTAAGTCGTGGGACTCTTTTCCAAGCTCTCAAGACCGTCTATGGTGGAAGAAAATGGAGTGAAAATGGGATAATCCCGCATTTAAAGACCTTACTGCCTACAGGGGTTTCCGCACCTGTAACTCAACGATCGCACTTGCGGTCTCGCGCCTGCGAGAAAGGACTCGCACCTGTGGAAGAGGGGCAAGGGGCCTGGGCTCTCACCAGCGGGCAGGAGTCCGCACCTGCAGGGAAAGGGCCCGCACCTGCAAGATTTGGGCAGCCCACCTGGGGCTCGCACCTGTGAGGCTGAGACCGTAGGAGCGATCCCGCACCTGCGACTGGGCAACCACACCTGCGGCCACACCAGAACAGGTGCAGCAGCAGTTGCTTCAGCTAGTTTTTGGCCTCGTTTGGTGCCTGAGAGGCACCTGGGCCCACCTGAGCCCCCGTCCAAATATACCAACAAGTCCCAAATCATAATATGGACTCGCTCGAGCCTTCGGAACACCCACAACAACGCTAAAACTCAAAATCACACCTCAAAACCCCTAGAATCAAACTTAGGAACTTTAAGTTTCTTGAATTTGCTAACAATGCGCCGAACCGACCTATACTACTCGGAATGACACACATTTTGCATGACGGTCATAAATGACATAACGGAACTATTCCCAATCTCGAAATTCCGTTCAGACCTTGATAACACAAAAACACATCCCAAACCACAATATGAACTAAAGGAAACTTTTATTTCGATATTGGGCACTGAAACGCTCCCGGGTCATCCAAAATCCATTCTGAACATACGCCCGAGTCTGAAATCATCATACGGAGCTACTGAAATCGTCGAAACTCGATTTCGAGGTCGTTTACTAAAAATATTGACCGAAGTCAAACTTGCCCAAAAAGGCCAACCTTAAGGAACTAAGTGTTTCAATATCGCTCTAAACACTTCCGGATCCCAAACCACCCGTCCCCGCAAGTCATAAATCACAATAAGCCGCNCACCCACCCACGTATCTTGCACTCACCCACGATTTTTTCTTCACAAGACTCAAAAATCCTCCATTAACGTCTATTTCATCTCTTCTTCAAAAACCAGACGAAATTCTTAATCTTCTTCAAAAAAATAACCTCTATTAACGTCTCTGATTAACTTGATTTTCAGTGAAGAAGAAAATATCTTCAAGGAACAACCCTAAAAAGACAAAGGAGCAGATATTCCTTCATTTGATTTGGATTTTTTCTCAGCAAATTCACCCAAAAAGGCTTCAACATCAGCTCATGCAAATGAAGAGAACAAGCCCAAGATTTCCCCTCGTGAAGCTAGGGCAGTAGCTCGAACAAAGAAAAAGCATGATATTGATGCTGGTGAATCGTCGATACCTCTCAAATTTGCAAAAAGGAAAGGCAAAGAGATTGATTTCGATGATGATTTCGTCGAAGAAGAAGTTGTCATTAAAGTTGCAAAAAAAGTTAGAGCGTCTCCTAATGTAGAAGTTTCAAAAAAGAAGAACGTTAAAAAATCTTCTAAAACTGTTCCCAACAGTCATTGGTGAAGGTAAGAATTTATTAATTTCAACAATATATTTTTTTAAAAGCTAAAAAAAATTGTTCTCATTCTTATGACCCTATATAATTTTTGCTTTTGTAGTTTGTAGAATTTTTGTCTACATTGTGTAGATTTGTTGAAGATTTATAATTCCTGATTGTAGATACATTATTATATAAATATTTGCCTTGTTTTGAATCTATTTAAAGATTGTAGAAGTTTTGTAATAAAATTGTAGTTATTTTGTTTTCTGTTATTGACTATGTTATGTAATTGTAGCTATATTGTATTAAAAATATAGATAATTTATTTTTTAGGTTTGAGCCTTGTTTTAATAAGGGATTTTTCCTTTTGCTGCAATGGACCATTTTTTGCACCTCATGATGTTGATTATGGAGTCTTTAGGTTTCAGACATTATACCCCAGTATTCCTGGACAAATCAAAGATTTATTGTCTGCAAATGGTTTAAAGCTTATCAAGAAGACATGTTTTGGTTATTTTCTTTCATTGCCAGAATATGTATGCAATGTCACGACCCAAAATCCTAACTTAGGCCGTGATGGCGCCCAACAGCAGGGTCAGGCAAGCCAACTCTCAATTTACTAAGGATTCTTTCTTATTAGATTAAACATTTCAACATATACTCAGATTTAAAACTTAAAACATGGTTCGACAAGGATAAATGGTCAGTCTTTAATCAAAAGCAGCCATGAAGAGGCGTGAGCCAATATATATACAAACCTGAAATCCATAACAACTAACACGTGTGTGCCAGGAACTAGTTCCACAAGTCCTACGGGCATACTGACAGAATATACAAAAGATATAATATACAGTCCCACTGTCTGAAGGAATAGACCGGGAATAAGCAAAAGAAAACCCCATGGTGCTGCCGGAGATCACCAGGAGGAAAAGCAGCTCATCGTGAAGTCAGGTCCGTCTAATATCAAGTCAAGCTCCGGTCCGACAACCAGATGCACCAGCCTCAGAACCTGTACAATTAAGTACAAAAGCGTAGCATGAGTACATAAATATATATGTACCCAGTGAGTATCCTGCCTAACCTCGAAGAGGTAGTGACGAGAGGTAGACCTGACACTCACTAAGGTCCAACAATATAATTTAACAGAATATGATAGAAACTGTAGGCATGTAAAGGCAGTAAGGCAACAAATATATATAAGGCACTGAAATCCAAGGAAGTACTGGGAATGAATAAAACAATTACTACTTCACTTTCCCCCAAATATCTGTCAAATAAATATCCATGAATTTAGTAACAAATAAATCATGCGCATGCAGGGTAAGAACAACCGGATGGATTCATAAAATAGTCATGTTCGTGCACCGCCGAGGGTCGAACGGGCCGAACCATAAGTGCACCTCTCCAAAAAGTACTCACATCTATGCACTGCCGAAGATCGAACGGCCCGTACCAAAAGTGCATTCTCTCAATCCTCTCTATGCACTGCTGAGGATCGAACGNTCGCGGAATGTAAATTGCGAAACGGTCACATGCACACACATTATTCCTTTTTAAATTACTTTTCAGTGAACAATTCCTTACAAGTTTCTCAAATTCCATGACCTCGGGGAAGTAAGCAACATGTAACATTGAATTTACTAAGCATATAGTTCATATTAAGTAAAACACAAGGCATGATGTGGGCCTAACTACCCGGACATAATAGTAATAGCTACGTACGGACTCTCATCACTTTGTACGTACGTAGCCCCCACAATTATCACATATAGCATTTAAATCGCCTAGGGGGACAGTTCCCCCTTACAAGATTAGAAAGGAGACTCACCTCGCGGCGCACCTACTCCCCGGGTCAAGAATGCGCCCGAAACTCCGAACTCGACATCCACGGACTCGAAACTAGCCAAATGTTATACAAATATATCAATTCATATTCAAAGCATGGAATTATCCTATTACTTAGCCAAATTCACCATTCTTGAAGAAATCCCAAAATCTAACCCCGGGCCCGCACGCTCGGATTCCAAAATTCTCGAAGGAAACACTCACCCATAGCCTAAGGATCATTAGTACGTGATTTTTTTACTTGATTTAATAGATAATTGACGGGTAATTCTCTAAATTCTCGTAGGCCCTAGGTTACTACCCAAATTCCTAAATTTTCACTAATCAAGTAGTTAAATTCCACAAAGAATGCAAGCATTAACTAACTCTAGGATAGAATCTACTTACCCTTCAATGGTTGGGTCGTTGGGCCCTTTTCCCAAGCTCTCAAGGTGTTCTAATGGAGGAAGAAAAGAAGAAATAATGAAGAATCCCGTATTTAAGAAACACACTGTCTGATAGTGTTTCCGCACCTGCGGCTCGAGGATCGCACCTGCAGTCTCACACCTTTCACTCGCACCTGCGAAAATGAACGAGGAAGCCTGGGCCCGCACCTGCGAAGGGGAGACCGCACCTGCGGCTCCGCTCCTACAGAACCTTGTCTGCACCTGCGAGAAATGGACTGCCCACTGGGGGTTGCACCTGTGAGGCTGGGACCGCAGGAGCGGTCCCACACCTGCGACTGGGCAACCGCACCTGCGGATCACACTAGAACAGGTGCACCAGCAGCTATTTCAGCTGGTTCTTGGCCTCTGTGGTGTCCGGGCACCTGGGCCCACCCAAGCCCCCGTCCAAATATACCAACAAGTCCCAAATCATAATATAGACTCGCTCGAGCCTTCAAAACATCCAAAACAATGCTAAAACTCAAAATCACACCTCAAAATCCCTAGAACCAAACTTAGGAACTTTAAGTTTTCTTGACTTACCTAACAACGCGCCGAACCGACCTATGCTACTCAGAATGACACCAAATTTTGCAGGCAAGTCATAAATGACATTACGGACTATTCCCGTTCTCAAAATTCCGCTCGGACCTCGATAACACAAAAACATGTCCCAAACCACAATAGGAACTTAAGGAACTTCTATTTCAATATTGGGCGCCGAAACACTCCTGGGTCATCCAAAACCCATTCCGAACACATGCCCATGTCCAAAATCATCATACAAAGCTACTGGCACCATCGAAATTCGATTCTGAGGTCGTTTATTAAAAATATTGACCGAATTCAAACTTGGCCTTAAAGGCCAACCTTCAGGAACCAAGTGTTCCTATAGCACTCTAAACACTTCCGAAACCCGGACCACCGCCCCCGCAACTCATAAATCACAATAAGCCGCTATGGGAAGTTTCATTTAAGGGAACGGGGTCCGATAACGCAACACGACCGGTCGGGACGTTACATTCTCCACCTTTTAAACATAACGTTCGTCCTCAAACGGGTTTAGAATCATACCTGAAGTGCTGAATAACTACGGATATCTGCTCCGCATGTCCTCCTCGGACTCCCAGGTCGCCCCCTTGATTGGTTGGCCCCTCCACTAGACCTTCACAGTAGAAAATCTCTTGGACCTCAACTGGCGATCCCGTCTATCAATACTAGCAACTGGCTCCTCCTCGTAGCCCAACCTCTCATCCAACTGAATAGTGCTGAAATCAACCACGTGAGAGAAGTCGGCGTGGTACCTATGGAGCATGGATACATGAAAAACTGGATGAACTCCTGATAAGCTCGGAGGTAAGGCTAGCTCATAAGCAACCTCCCCAACTTGCCTCAACACCTCGAGGGACATATAAACCTCGGGCTCAGCTTGCCCTTCTTCCCAAACCTCATAATACCCTTCATCGGTGAGACCTTCAACAGAACCTTGTCTCCCTCCATAAATGATACATCACGTGCCCTCTGATCCGCGTAACTCTTCTGTCTGGACTGTGATGAGCGAAACCTCTCCTGAATCAACTTCACCCACTCCAAATCATCCCTCACCAGGTCGGTACCATATAACCTAGCCTCACCAGGCTCAAACCACCCGATAGGGGAACGACATCGCCGACCATACAAAGCCTCAAATGGAGTCATCTCGATGTTGGACTGGTAACTATTATTGTAAGCAAACTCGGCCAAAGTCAAGAACTGGTCCCACTGACCTCCGAAGTCAATCACACATGCCCTGAGAATGTCCTCCAATATCAGAACTGTACGCTCCGACTAGCCATCAATCTAAGGCTCAAATGCTATGCTGAGATCTATCTGGGTGCCCATATAACTATGCAATGCTCTCCAGAAATGCGAGGTGAACTAAGGACCTCGATCTGATATAATGGACACCGGCACACCATGCAACCGGACTATCTCCCGAATGTAGATCTGGGCTAACCTCTCAGAAGTATAAGTAGTAGCTACTGGAAAAAAATGCGCCGATTTGGTCAATCTATCCACAATAACCCAAATTGCGTCAACCTTCCGCAAGGTCTGAGGCAACCTAATCACGAATTCCATAGTGATGCGCTCTCATTTCCACTCATAGATGGGCATCTTCTGAAGTAGGCCTCCTGGCCACTGGTGCTCATACTTCACCTTCTGGCAATTAAGACACCTAGTCACATACTCCACAATGTCCCTCTTCATCCGCCTCCACCAGTAATGTTGTTTCAAATCACGATACATCTTTGTAGCACCAGGATGAACCAAATACCGAGAACTGTGTGTCGCCTCTAGAATACTCTCCCTCAGGACATCAACATTAGGAACACATAAGCGGCATTGAAGTCTCAGAACACCATCCTCGCCAATAGTAACCTCCTTGGAACCACCCTGTACCAATGTCTCCCGAAGCTCTGCTAAGCACGGATCATCAAACTGTCGGGCCTTATCTCCCCCAATAATAAAGACTGAGCAACCACATGTGCTAAAACTCGACGAGGCTTTGAAAGGTCTAATCTCACCAAGCGATTGGCCAAGGACTGAATGTCCAAGGATAGAGGTCTCTCCTCTGCTTCAATATAAGCCAAGCTACCCATACTCTCCGCCTTCCTTCTCAAAGCATCTGCTACTACATTTGCCTTTCCCGGATGATAAAGAATGGTGATATCATAATCCTTCAACAACTCAAGTCACCTGTGCTGCCTCAAATTAATATCCCTCTGCTTGAACAAGTGTTGCAAGCTACGGTGGTTTGTATAAACCTCACAGGACACTCCATACAAGTAGTGCCTCCAAATCTTAAGAGCATGAACAATCGCTGCCAACTCCAAATCGTGCACAGGATAATTCTTCTCATGAACCTTCAGCTAGCGCAAAGCATAAGCAATAACTCTCCCCTCCTTCATCAACACACATCTCAAACCAACGCGTGAAGCGTCCCAATACACTATGTACATCCTAGAACCGGAAGGCAATACTAGAACTGGTGTTGAGGTCAATGTTGTCTTGAGCTTCTGAAAGCTAGCCTCACACTCGTCAGACCATCGGAACGGGGCATTATTCTGAGTCAATCTGGTCAATGGAGCTGCAATAGAAGAGAACCCCTCCACAAATCGGCGGTAATAGCCTGCTAAGACCAAAAAGCTCTTGATCGTTGTAGCTGAAGTAGGACGCGACCAACTCTGAACTGCCTCGATCTTCTGAGGATCAACCTTGATACCCTCTCTGGATACCACATGCCCCAAGAATTCCACGGAATCCAACCAGAACTCACACTTGGAGAACTTAGCATATAGCTTCTGTTCTCGCAAAGCCTAGAGCACAACCCTCAAATACTGCCCGTGCTCCCCCAGGATACGTGAGTAAATCAAGATGTCATCTATGAAGACGATGACAAAAGAATCAATATACGGCCTGAATACCCTATTCATCAAGTCCATGAATGTTGTTGGGGCATTAGTCAAGCCAAAAGACATCACCAGGAACTCATAATGGCCATATCTCGTACGAAAAGCAATCTTTGGAACATCTGAAGCCCGAATCCTCAACTGATGATACCCCGATCTCAAATCAATCTTAGAAAACACACGAGCACCCTGCAACTGTTCAAACAAATCATCGATGCGCGGCAAAGGATATTTGTTATTAATGGTAACCTTGTTCAACTGGAGGTAATCAATACACATCCGCATGGACCCATCCTTCTTCTTCACGAATAGAATTGGAGCACCCCACGGCGACACACTCGGTCTGATAAATCTCTTAGCCAACAACTCCTCAAGCTGCTCCTTCGGAGCCATACGGTACGGAGGAATAGAAATAGGCTGGGTGCCTAGAGCTAAATCAATGTAGAAATCGATATCACGATCTGGAGGCATGCCCGGAAGGTCCAAAGGAAATACATCAGTAAACTCTCGAACCACTGGCAATGAATTATTCGTTGGAGACTCGGCGGTGGTGTCCCGCACATAAGCAAAATAGGTCAGACAACCCTTCTCGACCATATGTCGAGCCTTCAAGAATGAAATAACCCGGCTGGCTGTACTAACTGAGGAACCTCTCCACTCCAGCCTAAGCGACTCGGGCATGGATAAAGTAACTGTCTTGGCATGGAAATCTAGCACGGCATGATAAGGAGATAGCCAATCCATGCCTAAAATAATCTCAAAATCAACCATGTCGAGCAATAAGAGATCTGCTCGAGTCTTGAACCCACAAAATGAAATCACACTGGACCAAAAAATCTAGTCTACAACCACAGAATCGCCCACGGGAGTGGACACATAAATAGGAGAACCCAAGGACTCCAAGGGACATCCAAAAAATGAGAAAATAAGACCGAAACATAGGAATAAGTGGATCCTAGATCAAATAACACCGATCTACCACATACCGTAATAATACCTGTGATCACGGCGTCTGAGGCCACTGCATCTGATCTGGCCGGAATGGAATAGAATTTGGCTGGAGTACCGGAAGACTGAGCTCCACCAGAGTGAACAGGAGCTGCCTGACCTCCCCCTGACTGGCCTCCACCTCTAGCACGACCCATGCCAACATGTCATCCACCTCTAGGTGGCCGGACTGCTGGTGTCGGACCCATCGGCTGCTTACCCCAATGTACGGCCTTTCCCCGAAACCTGGGACATTGCCTCCTCATATGACCTAGCTCTCCACACTCGTAACAACTCCCAGGTAGCATAGTCTGCTGCCCCAAAGAAGAACCCTGAATGGCCGGAGGGAGATGAGAGCCCTCTGGCATAGCACTGAAGTATGGGTCGGAGGATCTCGGATGACTAGGATAACTACTGTGTGAACTCTGAATGGATGGAGTATGGTAGGAACGCTCTGTCATGGCGCTGAAATGAGGCGTCGCTGGAATACCTCGGGGAGGTGGTGGAGGTGTTGAATATAAAGGCCTGCTGGGCTGACCACTACTATACTGACCCCTGCCCCTAGCTGAGGCACCTCTGACATCTCTAGAGAATCTAGCCCTCTTGTCTTGCTGCCCCTGCACCCTACTCCTCGACTAATACCCCTCGATCCTGCGAGCAATCTCTACCACGAGCTGATAAGGAGTACCCATCTCCACCTCTCGGGCCATGGTGGCCCTAATACCTAGACGCAACCCAGCCACAAATCTTTGAACCCTCTATGCATCAGTAGGTAGTATCATGAGTGCATGGCGAGACAACTCTGAAACTCTGGCCTCATAATCTGTCACTGAAATCTGCCCCTGCTCTAGCCGCTCAAACTGATACCGCAGCTCTTCCCTCTCAGAGGGTGGGATATATCTATCCAAAAACATCTGCATGAACTGCTCCCAAGTGACAGGAGGAGAATATGCTGGCATGCTGAGAATGTAGGACTGCCACCACCTACGAGCTCTGTTCTCCAAATGAAAGGTAGTGAAATCAACTATGTGGGACTCTAGTATCCTCATGTTGTGCAGTCTGTCCCTGCACCTATCCACAAAATCCTGGGCATCCTCGCCTAGCTCACCCCCAAAGACTGGAGGGTGCAATCGGGTCCATCTATCCGATAACTTCTGCGGATCGTCGTCCGAAGCTGGTTTGGGCACAGGTGCTGCTGCAACAGGCTGCACCCCATCCACGGGCAGTGTACCCGGGGTATGATGTAACGCTGCTTTCTGGCCTGCATCCTGGGCAGTAGGAGTCTGAACTCCCCTTCCCGCCTGAGAAGTGGCAGGATCTACTGGAAATAAACCAGCCTGGGACATTGTGTCCATAAATCTCATCATACGACCCATGACTGCCTGGAAGCCTAGCGTCGTCATGAAGTCTACTAGAGCAGGATCTGCTAGAGGCACCTCGTCCTACTCCTCTATAATAGGGTGCTCTGGTGGCGGAACTGGAATAGCTCTGGGACGCCCTCATCCCCTACCGCAGGCCGGTTCCCTCCCCCGGCCTCTGTCGCGGCCTCGGACAGTNGAATAGCTCTAGGACGCCCTCGTCCCCTACCATAGGCCGGTGCCCTCCCCCGACCTCTACCGCGGCCTCGGACAGCGGGGGTAGCGGCCCTTCCCGGGTCTGGAACATCAGATGCACGCGTCCTCACCATCTGTGAGAGAATAGAAGAATGAATTTATTAAATCATCGACTGCACGATAGGATAAGAACAAAGAGAGGTTTCCTAACACCCTATAGCCCCCGGAAGATAAGTACAGACGTCTCCGGACCGATCTGCAAGACTCTACTGGGTTTTCCCCTGACTCATGAGACTTATATGAACCTAGTGCTCTGGTACCATGTTGTCATGACCCAAAATCCTAACTTAGGCCATGATGGCGCCCAACAACGGGGTCAGGCAAGCCAACTCACAATTTACTAAGGATTCTTTCTAATTATATGAAACATTTCAACATATACTCAGTTTTAAAACTTAAAACATGATAAGACAAGGATAAATGGCCAGTTTTTAATCAAAAGCAGTCATGAAGAGGCATGAGCCAATATATATACAAACCCTAAATCCATAACAACACACACGTGTGTGCCAGGAACTAGTGTCACAAGTCCTACGGGCATACTAACAAAATATACAAAAGATATAATATACAGTCCCACTGTCTGAATGAAATAGACGGGAAATAAGCAAAAGAAAACCCCATGGTGCTGCCGGAGATCGCCAGGAGGAAAAGCAGCTCACAAGAAGTCAGGTCCATCTAATATCAAGTCAAGATCCGGTCCGACAACCAGATGCACCAGCCTCAGAACCTGTACAATTAAGTACAGAAGCATAGCATGAGTACATAAATATATATGTACCCAGTGAGTATCCTTCCTAACCTCGAAGAGGTAGTGATGAGAGGTCGATCTAACACTCACTAAGGTCCAACAATATAATTTAACAAAATATGATAGAAACGGTAGGCATGTAAAGGCAGTGAGGCAAAAAATATATATAAGGCACTGAAATCCAAGGAAGTACTAGGAATGAATAAAATAATTACTACTTCACTTTCCCCCAAATATCTGTCAAATCAATATCCATGAATTTAGTAACAAATAAATCATGCGCATGCAGGGTAAGGAAAACAAGCCGGAGTCATAAGATAGTCATGTTCGTGCACTGCCGAGGGTCGAATGCCCGAACCATAAGTGCACCTCTCCACAAAGTACTCACATCTATGCACTGCCAAGGATCGAACGGCCCGTACCAAAAGTGCATTCTCTCAATCCTCTCTATGCACTGCCGAGGATAGAACGGCCCGTACCAAAAGTGCATCTCTCAATCCGCCGTGGCATATGGCCCGTTCCCATAAGAGTGGGGGGAAATCATACTCCGCTCGCGGAATGTAAATTGCGAAACGATCACATGCACACACATTATTCCTTTTTAAATTACTTTTTAGTGAACAATTCCTTACAAGTTTCTCAAATTCCATGACCTCAGAGAATTAAGCAACATGTAACATTGAATTTACTAAGCATATAGTTCATATCAAGTAACACACAAGGCATGATATGGGCCTAACTACTCGGACATAATAGTAATAGCTGCTACGTACAGACTCTCGTCACTTTGTACATACGTAGACCCCACAATTATCACATATAGCATTTAAATCGCCTAGGGGGACAGTTCCCCCTTACAAGGTTAGAAAGGAGACTCACCTCGCGTCACACCTACTCCCCGGGTCAAGAATGCGCCCGAAACTCCGAACTTGACACCCACGGACTCGAAACTATCCAAATATTATACAAATATATCAATTCATATTCAAATCATGTAATTATCCTATTACTTAGCCAAATTCACCATTCTTGAAGAAATCCCAAAATCTAACCCCGGGCCCGTATGCTCGGATTCCAAAAATCCTCGAAGGAAACACTCACCCATAGCCTTAGGATCATTAATACGTGATTTTTTTACTTGATTTCATATCTAATTGACGGATAATTTACTAAATTCTTGTAGACCCTAGGTTACTACCCAAATTCCTAAATTTTCACTAATCAAGTAGTTAAATTCCACTAAGAATGCATGCATTAACTAACTCTAGTACAGAATCTACTTACCCTTCAGTGGTTGGGTCGTTGGGCCCTTTTCCCAAGCTCTCAAGGTGTTCTAATGCAGGAAGAAATGAAAAAATAATGAATAATCTCGTATTTAAGAAACACACTTTTCGATAGTGTTTCCGCACTCGCGGCTCGAGGACCGCACCTGCGGAAATGGACGAGGAAGCCTGGGCCCGCACCTGCGGAGGGGAGACCGCACCTACGGCTCCGCTCCTGCGGAACCTTGTCCGCACCTGCGAGAAATGGACTGCTCGCTGGGGGTCGCACCTGTGAGGCTGGGACCGCAGGAGCGATCCCGCACCTGTGACTGGGAAACTGCACCTGCAGATCACACCAGAACAGGTGCACCAGCTGCTATTTCAGCTGGGTTTTGGCCTCGTGTGGTGTCCGAGAGGCACCTGGGCCCACCCGAGCCCCTGTCCAAATATAACAACAAGTCCCAAATCATAATATGGACTCGCTCGAGCCTTCGGAACACCCAAAACAACACTAAAACTCAAAATCACACCTCAAAACCCCTAGAACCAAACTTAGGAACTTTAAGTTTTCTTGACTTTGCTAACAACGCGCCGAACCGACCTATACTACTCGGAATGACACTAAATTTTGCAGGCAAGTCATAAATGACATGACGAAACTATTCTTGATCTTAAAATTCCGTTCGGACCTCGATAACATAAAAACACATCCCAAACCACAAAAGGAACTTAAGGAACTTCTTATTTCAATATTGGACGCCGAAACGCTCCCGGGTAATCCAAAACCCATTCCGAACACACGCCAAATTCTGGAATCATCATACCAAGCTACTGGAACCATCAAAATTTGATTCCGAGGTCGTTTACGAAAAATGTTGACCGAAGTCAAACTTGGCCATAAAGGTCAACCTTAAGGAACCAAGTGTTCCTATAGCACTCTAAACACTTCCGAAACCCGGACCACCCGCCCCCGCAAGTCATAAATCACAATAAGCCGCTATGGGAAGTTTCATTTAGGGGAACGGGGTCCGACAACGCAAAACGACCAGTTGGGTCGTTACATGCAAAATCAAGCAATTCATCTTCTAATGAAATATGAATTTAATGCATCTGGTTCTGACTATTTTTCAGCAGAGATAAAGGGTCAGAGGTTGAATTTTGGCTTGAGAGAGTTTTCCTTGATAAGTGGTCTGAGATGTTTTACGGAAGTGACAGACTTCGGTTACACACCTACGTATGACAATAAAATAATGAGAATATATTTTCCAAACAAGGAAAAAGTTGAGAAGTCATACTTAAAACAAATTATAACCAGCAAAAGTTGGGTGAACGACGAGGATGCAGTCAAGTTGTGTATTCTATATCTCATAGAATTCTTCCTCTGTCCTTCAGACAAAGACAATGCAGGATTGGTTGACCATTTTAGGTTTTATTTGGTGGACTCGGAACAGTATATGAACTATGCATGGGGTAGTGATTCTTACACATAATTGCTTCAGTCCGTTAGGCACAAGCTCAATCCTTCTGTTCATTTTTATATTATTCGAGTATTTGCACTAGTCGTGCAAATATGGTTGTATGAGTGTTGCTCTACAGTCAACACTGATGTAGCTACAAGGGTTGCTAATTCTATCCCTCGCATACTTAGATGGTCAGCTAGTAAAGACAAGATATGGTTATCTGCAATTGAAGATAGAATGATCAAACCAGCATGGATCAAGGTAAATAGTTGTTACTTATGAGCAGATAATTTAATACAAATTATCTACAAATTTTTATACATACTATGTCTAAGTCAAGCTCATTTCTTTTTTTCACTCAGTTCACCAACATAATTGAAGCACCAGAAGAGCTTTCTAGAATGACTTTGACTGATAAAGTTGAATACATACTTGAAGAAGTTGAAACCAAGTCCGAGGATCCAAAAGATGCAGCATATCCATCCGGAAACAAGTAGTCAATTGGAATAAAGGATAAGAAAGATATTCTGAAACAAATTAAAAAATTAAGAAAAGATGTTGAAAAGGTAACATATATACATAATCTTGGATGGTTTCTTTAATTTTACTATGTAGGTTGGTTCAGATCTTGGATCTTTCAAGAAAGATGTTTTTGAAGAACTAGGTAGCAACTCTATCAAGGCTGATTTACAGGCGATAAACAGTCAAAAGGATAACATTGGTGCCAATGTAATATTTGAAATATATTCATTTAACAGAACAGTTTTTATCACATCTAAGTTTATATTATCGTTCATAAATTATATATCCTAACAAATTTAAAGCCTGCAGTTTGCTGGGAGTTCTACAAAAATTGCTGAGCAATCAAAAGAAAAGAACAATCAACACATTCCGTGCAGTACTGATAAACCAGTGCATGCCAGCAGCAATAAAACAGGTATGTACAACATATCTACATTATATCTACAATATATCTACATTATATCTACAATATATCTAGATATATCTACAATATATCTACATTATGCCTACAGTATATCTACACAGATTTACATATCTATGTAGATGTCTACAATATACCTACATATGCCTAAAATTGTATCAACTAATATGCATTATAATTCAAATGGGTTTCTTAGATACAGGGCATGTGAATGACATGGAAATTAATGAAAATACTCATGTACGTGTTGATTTATATTCTCATTTTGAAGAGGCAATTGATGAAGAGAATGAAGGTATGAGTTAGTACATATTATCATCATATTTCCCAATAAAATTAGATGTTCTCATATGCATGACATCATTTCAACAACTTTACTACATTTAAAATACAATTTGTATTTAGAAATGTTAGTGTTTAGTACAAATTTTCTACAATTTGATTAAGTTAACATACTTACTGTAATAGTGAAAGAAGCTATGCATGTAGAATCTCCAAGACATGAAGATACAATAAGCATTTAAGGAGAGAAGAAGAATCAATAGAATGGGAAAAAATTCAATCTCCCACTGAAGAAGAGAAAGTTATACAAGAAGGAGATGATTGTTGTGAAGAAGGAGGTGAACCAGTTGAGTACGTTAATGTAGGTGATTCGGACGACTCCAGATATGAGAAAAAGGAAGTTACACTTGATGAATTTGAGCTGCCAGAGAACTTCTCCTTGATTGTTAAGTTCGGCGAGCTTAACCAAGATGAAACAACCCCTGTGCATCAAGGAAGAACAAGGTAGCATGGAAATCATACATGATCACCTTTTCTCCCTTTTTACAGTTCTGGTGGCACCACTTCTGTTGGACCTCCAATTTTTCAAATCAAGCATCTATTTACTGGGGTTATTGGTCAAGATGTTGATCCTGATTTGTTGGAAGAATTCAACAAGTGGTTATACCTTGGTACCGATACAGCTTCAAAGAGATTAGTTTATACAATTTGTTCATATTTCTGAGTGCATTTATCTTTTGGATATCCACTTAAATCTACATATTTATTGTAATTGCTATGTGTTTAAATAGGAGGAAGGAGCCTTATTCTGTAAAAGATAACCAACTTAAGCCATGGTATGATCTTGGAGTGGAGAAAGTTGATAAAAATGAGTGGTTCTATACTTTGGCACATCCGGGGCAAGTCCTCAACGACTCGGTAAACACATACCTTGTCAGAATTTAATGAATATATGTGTTATCATGTCATCTCCAGATTATGTAGATTTTATAGATATATTATAGATAAATTGTAAGAATGATTAATAACAAATGAAATTTGTTTTTGTTGTAGCACATTGATGTTATCTTGTACTACTTGAGAAAAGGAGGAAAGTATGGTCCCCACAACAAGATAAGGTTTACAACCACTGATTGTATGTTCAAGACTAGAATTGAACAAATTTATCAGAGGTACATCAATGCCCCTCCCAAAAAGAAGTTTGTTGTTGTCAAACCCCAGGACGTCGTAGCAGAATACATATTGGGGTATAGATTACTCGCAAATGTTGCATGGGATCAAGTTGATTTCATGATCATGCCCATCAACATTGTAGAAAAATTTCATTGGTTGTTTTCGACATTACCAATAGGGTTCTTTATATGTATGATTCTATGGTCTCTTCACATAATCATCGTTGTTAAATCTGTCGTCACCAAGTTTGCTGTTATGATCCCCCTTTACTTGTCATGCACCGATTTCTATGGCAAGCGTTCAGACATCAACTTCAAGAACACAAATGCATACATTGAAAAAGGTGTTACTGATCCCATTGACATTCAGTGGTTCGTCAGTGAGATACCACAGCAAAAAGAGGGATCATTGTATGAAAAGGCTTCTTTTCCTTCTATCTATTTAACAGATTTTGTTTTGCTCACTATATGCTAAATATTTTCCCTATTTTTCTTTTTGCAGTGACTATGGTGTATACGTTGCTGCATTTGCAGAGTATGCCAGCATTGGAGACCTAGTAGTTTCTAAAGATGACCTCTCTGACATTGATCAACATCGTAGACGCTATGGAGCGCTACTGCGGGACTACGCTAGGAAAAAGCAAGATACTGGTGCAATTAGTGAGAGCGAGGTGACTGAAAAATTAGCAAGGAAAAAAGGTGCACCAGTTGTGAACGAGAGAACACAAGTCCGGAAGAAGAAGAATTAGTTGCCATTTTCTGTAGGAAAAATGTAGTTAAATTGTTTAGTTGTAGTTGGTTTTGTAGAAAGGTTGTAGACAAATTATTACTTATGAACAAGTTTAATGTAGTTTAATTGTAGCAGATTTGTGCCACAATTATTTTACCCTATGTTTTGTTATTTTATCCAGGATACTAGTGCTAACAATAGAAAATATTCTATTGTTTTTATCTTGATTGGTTGAAGGTTATTAGTACTTGATCTCATTATTGTTAGCATATAACTCCTTTAGAACTTAATTATTATATAGTTATTCTGTCAACTCCAGATTATGTAGTTATGTTGTAGATTTTTTGTAGATAAATTGTAAGAATCATTAATAACTAATGATTTGTGCTATAGATAATTAAATAATTATGTATTATTGATACAAATCATTCATAATCCAATCAAGTTATGAAAGTATGAACTCAATAAACTCAGTAATTAAACAAAACAAATTCAAACCAACTACATTAACAGTTGAAAACATTTCATTATAGGAAACAGTCTTTACTCAATTTATCAACACAATTACACCTCAACTATAACTCTCCTGAACACCACAACACTTTTTATCAAAAAATCTGTTGACTATACTAAGGTATAAACAATTGTAATAAAATCTAAGGTTATAGTTTCCCCCGCTGGTGAAC